>JANJGN010002489.1:0-69245 GCA_026770705.1 Isurus oxyrinchus
CAACAGTGTTAAACACAGGTAAACAGAGGGAAACAGATTGAAACAGAGTTAAACCGAGGCAAACAGAGTTGAACAGAGTTAAACAGAGGCAAACAGAAGTTAAACAGAGTTAAACACAGGTAAAGAGAGATGAACAGAGTTAAACAGTGTTAAACGTAGGCAAGCAGAGTTCAACAGAGTTAAACAGAGTTAAACAGAGAGAAACAGATGGAAAGTGAGTCAAACAGAGTTAACAGAGGCAAACAGAGTGAAAACAGCGTTTAAACAGAGGCAAACAGAGTTAAATAGAGGTTTAAACAGAGGCAAACAGAGTTAACCAGAATTAAACAGAGTTCAACAGAGTTAAACAGAGTTAGTCGGGGCATACAGAGTGAAACAGCGTGAAACAGAGGCAAACAGAGTTAAATAGAGTTAAACATAAGCAAACAGAGTTCAACAGAGTTGAACAGAGGCAAACAGAGTTAACCCGAGTTTAAACAGAGGCAAACAGAGTTAAATAGAGTTAAACAGAGGCAAACAGAGTTCAACAGAGACAAACAGAGTTCAACAGAGGTGAAACAGAGTTAAAGAGAGGCATACAGAGTTAAACAGAGTTAAACAGAGCATACAGAGTTAAAAAGAGGTAAACAGATGCAAACAGCGTTAAACAGCGTTAAACAGAGGCATACAGAGTTCACCAGAGACAAACAGAGTTTGACAGAGTTAAACAGAGTTAAACAGAGGCAAACAGAGTTCAACAGAGTTAAACAGAGTTAAACAGAGGCATACAGAGTTAAACAGAGTTGAACAGAGGCAAACAGAGTTAAATAGATTGAGGCAGAGGCAAACAGAGTTGAACAGAGATAACGTGATTTCAACAGATTTAAACCCAGGTAAACAGAGGGAAACAGAGTTAAACAGAGGCAAACAGAGTTATACAGATTTAAACAGAGGCAAAGAGAGGCGAACAGAGTTAAACATAGGCAAATAGTGTTAAACTGAGTTTAAAACAGAGGCAAAGAGAGGCGAACAGAGTTAAACAGAGTTAAACATAGGGAAACAGAGTTAAACAGAGATGAACAGAGGCAAACAGATTCTAAACAGAGTTAAACAGGAGCAAACATGTTTAAACAGATTTAAAGAGAGGTAAACAGAGTTGAACAGAGTTAAAAGAGGCATACAGAGTTAAAGAGTGTTTAAACAGAGGCAAACAGAGTTAAACAGGATTAAACGGAGGCAAATAGAGTTTAATAGAGTTAAACAGTGACAAACAGAGTTAAACAGAATTAAACAGAGGGAAACAGAGTTAAATAGATTGAAACAGAGGCAGACAGAGGTTCAACAGATATGAACAGAGTTCAACAGAGTTAAACAGAGTTAAACAGAGGCAAACAGAGGGAAACAGAGTGAAACAGAGTTAGACGGAGGCATACAGCGTTAAACAGATTTGAACAGAGGCAAACAGTGTTAAATAGAGTTAAACAGTGGCAAACAGAGGTTAAACAGAATTAAACAGAGGCATACAGAGTTAAACAGATTTGAACAGAGGAAAACAGAGTTAAACAGAGTTAAACATAGGCAAGCAGAGTTCAACAGAGTTTAAACAGAGTTAAACAGAGGGAAACAGATGGAAACTGTGTGAAACAGAGTAAACCTGAGACAAACAGCGTTACACAGAGTTAAACAGAGTTGATCAGATGCAAACAGAGTTAAATAGATTGAAACAGAGGCAAACAGAGGTGAACAGAGATAAACAGAGTTCAACAGAGTTAAACCCAGGTAAACAGAAGGAAACAGAATGAAACAGAGTTAAACCGAGGCAAACAGAGTTAAACAGAGTTGAACAGAGGCAAACAGAGTTAAACAGAGTCAAACAGAGGCAAACGGAGTTAAACCAGATTTAAACAGAGTTAAACAGAGGTAAAGAGAGATGAACAGAGTTAAACAGAGTTAAACATAGGCAAGCAGAGTTCAACAGAGTTAATCAGAGTTAAACAGAGTGTAAACAGATGGAAACTGAGTGAAACAGAGTTAAACAGAGGCAAACAGAGTTTTAACAGCGTTTAAACAGAGGCAAGCAGAGTTAAATAGAGTTAAACAGAGGCAAACAGAGGGAAACAGATTGAAACATAGTTAAACCGAGGCAAACAGAGTTGAACAGAGTTGAACAGAGGCAAACAGAGTTAAACAGAGTTAAACAGAGGCAAACAGAATAAAAACAGAGATAAACAGAGTTAAACAGAGGTAAAGAGAGGCGAACAGAGCTAAACAGAGTTAAACATAAGCAAACAGAGTTCAACAGAGTTGAACCAGAAGCAACCAGATTTAACCAGAGTTAAACAGAGGTAAACAGAGTTACGCAGAGTTAAAAATAGTTAAACAGAGGCAAACAGCGTTAAACAGCGTAAACAGAGGCACACAGAGTTAAACAGGGGCAAACAGGGTCTAACAGAGTTAAACAGAGGCAAACAGAGTTAAATAGAGTTCGACAGGCAATGAGAGTTCAATAGAGTTAATCAGAGGCATACTGAGTTCAACAGAGTTAAACACGGGCAAACAGAGGGAAAGAGAGTTAACAGAGGCATACAGAGTTAAACAGAGTTAAACAGAGGCATTGCAGAGTTCAGCAGAGATAAACAGATGCAAACAGAGTTAAACAGAGATAAACAGATGCAAACAGATTTAAACAGCGTTAAATAGAGGCATACAGAGTTCAACAGAGTTTAAACACGGGCAACACAGAGTTAATAAGAGTTAAACAGAGGCATACAGAGTTAAACAGAGTTGAACAGAGGGCAAACAGAGTTCAATAGATTGAGACAGAGGCAAACAGAATTGAACAGAGATAAACAGATTTCAACTGATTTAAACACAGGTAAACAGAGGGGTAACAGAGTGAAACAGAGTTAAACCGAGGCAAAAAGAGTTAAACAGAGGTGAACAGAGGTAAAAAGAGTTAAACAGAGTTAAACAGAGTTAAACAGAGTCAAAGAGAGGCGAACAGAGTTAAACAGAGTTAAACATAGGCAAACAGAGTTAAACAGAGTTGAACCAGAGGCAAACAGAGGGAAACAGTGATTAAAGAGACGCAAACAGAGATAAACAGAGGCAAACAGAGTTAAACAGAGTTAAACAGAGTTGAACAGAGGCAAACATAGTTAAACAGAGTTAAACAGATGCAAACAGAGTGAAACAGAGTAAAACAGAGGTATACAGAGTTAAACAGAGTTAGACAGAGGCAAACAGAGTTAAATGGAGTTCAACAGAGTCAAACAGAGTTAAATAGAGTTAAATGGAGGCAAACAGATTTAAACAGAAATGGGACAGAGGCAAACAGATATAAACAGAGTTAAACAGGGGCAAACATGTTGAAACAGATTTAAACAGAGGCAAACAGAGTTGAACAGAGTTAAAAGAGGCATACAGAGTTAAAGAGAGTTAACAGATGCAAACAGAGTTAAACAGCGTTAAACGCAGTCAAACAGAGTTTAATAGAGTTAAACAGTGGCAAACAGAGTTAAACAGAATTAAACAGAGGCAAACAGAGTTAAATAAAGTTAAACAGATGCAAACAGAGTTAAACAGAGTTAAACAGATGCATACAGAGTTTAAACAGAGTTAAACAGATGGCAAACAGAGTTGAACAGAGTTAAACAGAGTTCAAGAGAGTTAAACAGAGGTAAACCGAGGGAAACAGAGTGAAACATAGTTAAACCGAGGCAAACAGAGTTAAACCGAGGCAAACAGAGTTAAACAGAGTTAAACAGAGGCAAACAGAGTTAAACAGAGATAAACAGAGTTAAACAGGTAAAGAGAGGCGAACAGATTTAAACAGAGTTAAACATAAGCAAACAGAGTTCAACAGAGCTGAGCAGAAGCAAACAGAGTTAACCAGAGTTAAACAGAGGCAAACAGAGTTACACAGAGTTAAAAAGAGTTAAACAGAGGCAAACAGCGTTAAACAGCGTTACACAGAGGCAAACAGAGTTAAATAGAGTTAAACAGAGGCAAACAGGTTTTAACAGAGTTAAACAGAGGCAAACAGAGTTAAATAGAGTTCGACAGAGGCAAAGACAGTTCAATAGAGTTAATCAGAGGCATACTGAGTTCAACAGAGTTAAACACGGGCAAACAGAGTGAAACAGAGTTAAACAGTGGCATACAGAGTTAAACAGAGTTAAACAGAGGCATAGGGAGTTAAACAGAGATAAACAGATGCAAACAGAGTTAAACAGCGTTACAACAGAGGGCATACAGAGTTCAACAGAGTTAAACACGGGCTAACAGAGTTAAACAGAGTTAAACAGAGGCATACAGAGTTAAACAGAGTTGAACAGAGGAAAACAGAGTTAAATAGATTGAGACAGAGGCAAACAGAGTTGAACAGAGATAAACAGATTTCAACAGATTTAAACACAGGTAAACAGAGGGTAACAGAGTGAAACAGAGTTAAACCGAGGCAAACAGAGTTAAATAGAGCTGAACAGAGGTAAACAGAGTTAAACAGAGTTAAACAGAGTTAAACAGAGGTAAAGAGAGGCGAACAGAGTTTAAACAGAGTTAAACATAGGCAAACAGAGTTAAACAGAGTTGAACAGAGTTGAACAGAGGCAAACAGAGTGAAAACAGTGTTAAAGAGAGGCAAACAGAGTTGAACAGAGGCAAACAGAGTTAAAAAGAGTTGAACAGATGCAAACAGAGTGAAACAGAGTTAAACAGAGGTATACAGAGTTAAGCAGAGTTAAACAGAGGCAAACAGAGTTAAATGGAGTTCAACCGAGGCAAACAGAGTTAAATAGAGTTAAATGGAGGCAAACTGAGTTAAACAGAATTAAACTGAGGCAAACAGATTTAAACAGAGATGGACAGAGGCAAACAGATCTAAACAGAGTTAAACAGGGGCAAAGATGTTTAAAAAGATTTAAACAGAGGCAAACAGAGTTGAACAGAGTTAAAAGAGGCATACAGAGTTAAAGAGAGTTAAACAGAGGCAAACAGAGTTAAACAGCGTTAAGCGAGTCAAACAAAGTTTAATAGAGTTAAACAGTGGCAAACAGAGTTAAACAGAATTAAACAGAGGCAAACAGAGATACATAGAGTTAAACAGAGGCAAACAGAGTTAAACAGAGTTAAACAGAGGCATACAGAGTTAAACAGAGTTAAACAGAAGCAAACAGAGTTGAACAGAGATAAACAGAGTTCAACAGAGTTAAACACATGTAAACAGATGGAAACTAAGTGAAACAGAGTTAAACCGAGGCAAAAAGAGTTAAACAGAGGCAAACAGATATAAACAGAGATAAACAGAGTTAAACAGAGGTAAAGAGAGGCGAACAGAGTTAAACAGAGTTAAACATAAGCAAACAGAGTTAAACAGAGTTGAACAGAGGCAAACAGAGTTAACCAGAGTTAAACAGAGGCAAACAGAGTTACACAGAGTTAAACAGAGGCAAACAGAGTTTAACAGCGTTAAACAGAGGCAAACAGAGTCGAATAGAGTTAAACAGAGGCAAACAGAGTTTAACAGATTAAACAGAGGCTAACAGAGTTAAATAGAGTTGAACAGTGGCAAACAGTGTTAAACAGAATTAAACAGAGGCAAACAGAGTTAAACAGCGTTAAACAGAGGCAAACAGAGGGAAACGGAGTGAAACAGAGTTTTACAGAGGCATACAGAGTTAAACAGAGTTAAACAGAGGCATACAGAGTTAAACAGAGTTAAATAGATGCAAACAGAGTTGAACAGAGATAAACAGAGTTCAACAGTGTTTAAACACAGGTAAACAGAGGGAAACAGATTGAAACAGAGTTAAACCGAGGCAAAACAGAGTTGAACAGAGTTAAAACAGAGGCAAACAGAGTTAAACAGAGTTAAACACAGGTAAAGAGAGATAAACAGAGTTAAACAGTGTTAAACGTAGGCAAGCAGAGTTCAACAGAGTTAAACAGAGTTAAACAGAGGGAAACAGATGGAAAGTGAGTCAAACAGAGTTAAACAGAGGCAAACAGAGTGAAACAGCGTTAAACAGAGGCAAACAGAGTTAAGTAGAGTTAAACAGAGGGCAAACAGAGTTAACCAGAATTAAACAGAGTTCAACAGAGTTAAACAGAGTTAGTCGGGGCAAACAGAGTGAAACAGCGTGAAACAGAGGCAAACAGAGTTAACCAGAGTTAAACAGAGGCAAACAGAGTTACACAGAGTTAAGCAGATTTAAAACAGAGGCAAACAGAGTTAAATAGAGTTAAACAGAGGCAAACAGAGTTTAACCAGGAGTTGAGCAGAGGCAAACAGTGTTAAATAGAGTTCAACAGAGGCAAACAGATTTCAACAGAGTTAAACACGGGCAAACAGAGGGAAACAGAGTGAAACAGAGCTAAAGAGAGGCATACAGAGTTAAACAGAGTTAAACAGAGCATACAGAGTTAAACAGAGGTAAACAGATGCAAACAGCGTTAAACAGCGTTAAACAAGGCATACAGAGTTCAACAGAGACAACCAGAGTTCAACCAGAGTTAAACAGAGTTAAACAGAGGCAAACAGAGTTCAACAGAGTTAAACAGAGTTAAACAGAGGCATACAGAGTTAAACAGAGTTGAACAGAGGCAAACAGAGTTAAATAGATTGAGGCAGAGGCAAACAGAGTTGAACAGAGATAACGTGATTTCAACAGATTTAAACCCAGGTAAACAGAGGGAAACAGAGTTAAACAGAGGCAAACAGAGTTATACAGATTTAAACAGAGGCAAAGAGAGGCGAACAGAGTTAAACATAGGCAAATAGTGTTAAACTGAGTTAAACAGAGGCAAAGAGAGGCGAACAGAGTTAAACAGAGTTAAACATAGGGAAACAGAGTTAAACAGAGATGAACAGAGGCAAACAGATCTAAACAGAGTTAAACAGGAGCAAACATGTTTAAACAGATTTAAAGAGAGGTAAACAGAGTTGAACAGAGTTAAAAGAGGCATACAGAGTTAAAGAGTGTTAAACAGAGGCAAACAGAGTTAAACAGGGTTAAACGGAGGCAAATAGAGTTTAATAGAGTTAGCAGTGACAAACAGAGTTAAACAGAATTAAACAGAGGGAAACAGAGTTAAATAGATTGAAACAGAGGCAGACAGAGTTCAACAGAGATGAACAGAGTTCAACAGAGTTAAACAGAGGCAAACAGAGGGAAACAGAGTGAAACAGAGTTAGACGGAGGCATACAGCGTTAAACAGATTTGAACAGAGGCAAACAGTGTTAAATAGAGTTAAACAGTGGCAAACAGAGTTAAACAGAATTAAACAGAGGCATACAGAGTTAAACAGATTTGAACAGAGGAAAACAGAGTTAAACAGAGTTAAACATAGGCAAGCAGAGTTCAACAGAGTTAAACAGAGTTAAACAGAGGGAAACAGATGGAAACTGTGTGAAACAGAGTAAACCTGAGACAAACAGCGTTACACAGAGTTAAACAGAGTTGATCAGATGCAAACAGAGTTAAATAGATTGAAACAGAGGCAAACAGAGGTGAACAGAGATAAACAGAGTTCAACAGAGTTAAACCCAGGTAAACAGAAGGAAACAGAATGAAACAGAGTTAAACCGAGGCAAACAGAGTTAAACAGAGTTGAACAGAGGCAAACAGAGTTAAAAAGAGTCGAACAGATGCAAACGGAGTTAAACCAGATTTAAACAGAGTTAAACAGAGGTAAAGAGAGATGAACAGAGTTAAACAGAGTTAAACATAGGCAAGCAGAGTTCAACAGAGTTAATCAGAGTTAAACAGAGGTAAACAGATGGAAACTGAGTGAAACAGAGTTAAACAGAGGCAAACAGAGTTTAACAGCGTTAAACAGAGGCAAGCAGAGTTAAATAGAGTTAAACAGAGGCAAACAGAGGGAAACAGATTGAAACATAGTTAAACCGAGGCAAACAGAGTTGAACAGAGTTGAACAGAGGCAAACAGAGTTAAACAGAGTGAAACAGAGGCAAACAGAATAAAACAGAGATAAACAGAGTTAAACAGAGGTAAAGAGAGGCGAACAGAGCTAAACAGAGTTAAACATAAGCAAACAGAGTTCAACAGAGTTGAACAGAAGCAACCAGATTTAACCAGAGTTAAACAGAGGTAAACAGAGTTACGCAGAGTTAAAAATAGTTAAACAGAGGCAAACAGCGTTAAACAGCGTTAAACAGAGGCACACAGAGTTAAACAGGGGCAAACAGGGTCTAACAGAGTCAAACAGAGGCAAACAGAGTTAAATAGAGTTCGACAGGCAAAGAGAGTTCAATAGAGTTAATCAGAGGCATACTGAGTTCAACAGAGTTAAACACGGGCAAACAGAGGGAAAGAGAGTTAAACAGAGGCATACAGAGTTAAACAGAGTTAAACAGAGGCATGCAGAGTTCAGCAGAGATAAACAGATGCAAACAGAGTTAAACAGAGATAAACAGATGCAAACAGATTTAAACAGCGTTAAATAGAGGCATACAGAGTTCAACAGAGTTAAACACGGGCAAACAGAGTTAATCAGAGTTAAACAGAGGCATACAGAGTTAAACAGAGTTGAACAGAGGCAAACAGAGTTCAATAGATTGAGACAGAGGCAAACAGAATTGAACAGAGATAAACAGATTTCAACTGATTTAAACACAGGTAAACAGAGGGTAACAGAGTGAAACAGAGTTAAACCGAGGCAAAAAGAGTTAAACAGAGGTGAACAGAGGTAAAAAGAGTTAAACAGAGTTAAACAGAGTTAAACAGAGTCAAAGAGAGGCGAACAGAGTTAAACAGAGTTAAACATAGGCAAACAGAGTTAAACAGAGTTGAACAGAGGCAAACAGAGGGAAACAGTGTTAAAGAGACGCAAACAGGAGATAAACAGAGGCAAACAGAGTTAAACAGAGTTAAACAGAGTTGAACAGAGGCAAACATAGTTAAACAGAGTTAAACAGATGCAAACAGAGTGAAACAGAGTAAAACAGAGGTATACAGAGTTAAACAGAGTTAGACAGAGGCAAACAGAGTTAAATGGAGTTCAACAGAGTCAAACAGAGTTAAATAGAGTTAAATGGAGGCAAACAGATTTAAACAGAAATGGACAGAGGCAAACAGATATAAACAGAGTTAAACAGGGGCAAACATGTTGAAACAGATTTAAACAGAGGCAAACAGAGTTGAACAGAGTTAAAAGAGGCATACAGAGTTAAAGAGAGTTAAACAGATGCAAACAGAGTTAAACAGCGTTAAACGCAGTCAAACAGAGTTTAATAGAGTTAAACAGTGGCAAACAGAGTTAAACAGAATTAAACAGAGGCAAACAGAGTTAAATAAAGTTAAACAGATGCAAACAGAGTTAAACAGAGTTAAACAGATGCATACAGAGTTAAACAGAGTTAAACAGATGCAAACAGAGTTGAACAGAGTTAAACAGAGTTCAAGAGAGTTAAACAGAGGTAAACCGAGGGAAACAGAGTGAAACATAGTTAAACCGAGGCAAACAGAGTTAAACAGAGTTAAACAGAGGCAAACAGAGTTAAACAGAGATAAACAGAGTTAAACAGAGGTAAAGAGAGGCGAACAGATTTAAACAGAGTTAAACATAAGCAAACAGAGTTCAACAGAGTTGAGCAGAAGCAAACAGAGTTAACCAGAGTTAAACAGAGGCAAACAGAGTTACACAGAGTTAAAAAGAGTTAAACAGAGGCAAACAGCGTTAAACAGCGTTACACAGAGGCAAACAGAGTTAAATAGAGTTAAACAGAGGCAAACAGGTTTTAACAGAGTTAAACAGAGGCAAACAGAGTTAAATAGAGTTCGACAGAGGCAAAGACAGTTCAATAGAGTTAATCAGAGGCATACTGAGTTCAACAGAGTTAAACACGGGCAAACAGAGTGAAACAGAGTTAAACAGTGGCATGCAGAGTTAAACAGAGTTAAACAGAGGCATAGGGAGTTAAACAGAGATAAACAGATGCAAACAGAGTTAAACAGCGTTACAACAGAGGCATACAGAGTTCAACAGAGTTAAACACGGGCTAACAGAGTTAAACAGAGTTAAACAGAGGCATACAGAGTTAAACAGAGTTGAACAGAGGAAAACAGAGTTAAATAGATTGAGACAGAGGCAAACAGAGTTGAACAGAGATAAACAGATTTCAACAGATTTAAACACAGGTAAACAGAGGGTAACAGAGTGAAACAGAGTTAAACCGAGGCAAACAGAGTTAAATAGAGCTGAACAGAGGTAAACAGAGTTAAACAGAGTTAAACAGAGTTAAACAGAGGTAAAGAGAGGCGAACAGAGTTAAACAGAGTTAAACATAGGCAAACAGAGTTAAACAGAGTTGAACAGAGTTGAACAGAGGCAAACAGAGTTAAAAAGAGTTGAACAGATGCAAACAGAGTGAAACAGAGTTAAACAGAGGTATACAGAGTTAAGCAGAGTTAAACAGAGGCAAACAGAGTTAAATGGAGTTCAACCGAGGCAAACAGAGTTAAATAGAGTTAAATGGAGGCAAACTGAGTTAAACAGAATTAAACTGAGGCAAACAGATTTAAACAGAGATGGACAGAGGCAAACAGATCTAAACAGAGTTAAACAGGGGCAAAGATGTTTAAAAAGATTTAAACAGAGGCAAACAGAGTTGAACAGAGTTAAAAGAGGCATACAGAGTAAAAGAGAGTTAAACAGAGGCAAACAGAGTTAAACAGCGTTAAGCGGAGTCAAACAAAGTTTAATAGAGTTAAACAGTGGCAAACAGAGTTAAACAGAATTAAACAGAGGCAAACAGAGATACATAGAGTTAAACAGAGGCAAACAGAGTTAAACAGAGTTAAACAGAGGCATACAGAGTTAAACAGAGTTAAACAGAAGCAAACAGAGTTGAACAGAGATAAACAGAGTTCAACAGAGTTAAACACATGTAAACAGATGGAAACTAAGTGAAACAGAGTTAAACCGAGGCAAAAAGAGTTAAACAGAGGCAAACAGATATAAACAGAGATAAACAGAGTTAAACAGAGGTAAAGAGAGGCGAACAGAGTTAAACAGAGTTAAACATAAGCAAACAGAGTTAAACAGAGTTGAACAGAGGCAAACAGAGTTAACCAGAGTTAAACAGAGGCAAACAGAGTTACACAGAGTTAAACAGAGGCAAACAGAGTTTAACAGCGTTAAACAGAGGCAAACAGAGTCGAATAGAGTTAAACAGAGGCAAACAGAGTTTAACAGATTTAAACAGAGGCTAACAGAGTTAAATAGAGTTGAACAGTGGCAAACAGTGTTAAACAGAATTAAACAGAGGCAAACAGAGTTAAACAGCGTTAAACAGAGGCAAACAGAGGGAAACGGAGTGAAACAGAGTTTTACAGAGGCATACAGAGTTAAACAGAGTTAAACAGAGGCATACAGAGTTAAACAGAGTTAAATAGATGCAAACAGAGTTGAACAGAGATAAACAGAGTTCAACAGTGTTAAACACAGGTAAACAGAGGGAAACAGATTGAAACAGAGTTAAACCGAGGCAAACAGAGTTGAACAGAGTTAAACAGAGGCAAACAGAGTTAAACAGAGTTAAACACAGGTAAAGAGAGATAAACAGAGTTAAACAGTGTTAAACGTAGGCAAGCAGAGTTCAACAGAGTTAAACAGAGTTAAACAGAGGGAAACAGATGGAAAGTGAGTCAAACAGAGTTAAACAGAGGCAAACAGAGTGAAACAGCGTTAAACAGAGGCAAACAGAGTTAAATAGAGTTAAACAGAGGCAAACAGAGTTAACCAGAATTAAACAGAGTTCAACAGAGTTAAACAGAGTTAGTCGGGGCAAACAGAGTGAAACAGCGTGAAACAGAGGCAAACAGAGTTAACCAGAGTTAAACAGAGGCAAACAGAGTTACACAGAGTTAAGCAGAGTTAAACAGAGGCAAACAGAGTTAAATAGAGTTAAACAGAGGCAAACAGAGTTTAACAGAGTTGAACAGAGGCAAACAGTGTTAAATAGAGTTCAACAGAGGCAAACAGATTTCAACAGAGTTAAACACGGGCAAACAGAGGGAAACAGAGTGAAACAGAGTTAAAGAGAGGCATACAGAGTTAAACAGAGTTAAACAGAGCATACAGAGTTAAACAGAGGTAAACAGATGCAAACAGCGTTAAACAGCGTTAAACAGAGGCATACAGAGTTCAACAGAGACAACCAGAGTTCAACAGAGTTAAACAGAGTTAAACAGAGGCAAACAGAGTTCAACAGAGTTAAACAGAGTTAAACAGAGGCATACAGAGTTAAACAGAGTTGAACAGAGGCAAACAGAGTTAAATAGATTGAGGCAGAGGCAAACAGAGTTGAACAGAGATAACGTGATTTCAACAGATTTAAACCCAGGTAAACAGAGGGAAACAGAGTTAAACAGAGGCAAACAGAGTTATACAGATTTAAACAGAGGCAAAGAGAGGCGAACAGAGTTAAACATAGGCAAATAGTGTTAAACTGAGTTAAACAGAGGCAAAGAGAGGCGAACAGAGTTAAACAGAGTTAAACATAGGGAAACAGAGTTAAACAGAGATGAACAGAGGCAAACAGATCTAAACAGAGTTAAACAGGAGCAAACATGTTTAAACAGATTTAAAGAGAGGTAAACAGAGTTGAACAGAGTTAAAAGAGGCATACAGAGTTAAAGAGTGTTAAACAGAGGCAAACAGAGTTAAACAGGGTTAAACGGAGGCAAATAGAGTTTAATAGAGTTAAACAGTGACAAACAGAGTTAAACAGAATTAAACAGAGGGAAACAGAGTTAAATAGATTGAAACAGAGGCAGACAGAGTTCAACAGAGATGAACAGAGTTCAACAGAGTTAAACAGAGTTAAACAGAGGCAAACAGAGGGAAACAGAGTGAAACAGAGTTAGACGGAGGCATACAGCGTTAAACAGATTTGAACAGAGGCAAACAGTGTTAAATAGAGTTAAACAGTGGCAAACAGAGTTAAACAGAATTAAACAGAGGCATACAGAGTTAAACAGATTTGAACAGAGGAAAACAGAGTTAAACAGAGTTAAACATAGGCAAGCAGAGTTCAACAGAGTTAAACAGAGTTAAACAGAGGGAAACAGATGGAAACTGTGTGAAACAGAGTAAACCTGAGACAAACAGCGTTACACAGAGTTAAACAGAGTTGATCAGATGCAAACAGAGTTAAATAGATTGAAACAGAGGCAAACAGAGGTGAACAGAGATAAACAGAGTTCAACAGAGTTAAACCCAGGTAAACAGAAGGAAACAGAATGAAACAGAGTTAAACCGAGGCAAACAGAGTTAAACAGAGTTGAACAGAGGCAAACAGAGTTAAACAGAGTCAAACAGAGGCAAACGGAGTTAAACCAGATTTAAACAGAGTTAAACAGAGGTAAAGAGAGATGAACAGAGTTAAACAGAGTTAAACATAGGCAAGCAGAGTTCAACAGAGTTAATCAGAGTTAAACAGAGGTAAACAGATGGAAACTGAGTGAAACAGAGTTAAACAGAGGCAAACAGAGTTTAACAGCGTTAAACAGAGGCAAGCAGAGTTAAATAGAGTTAAACAGAGGCAAACAGAGGGAAACAGATTGAAACATAGTTAAACCGAGGCAAACAGAGTTGAACAGAGTTGAACAGAGGCAAACAGAGTTAAACAGAGTTAAACAGAGGCAAACAGAATAAAACAGAGATAAACAGAGTTAAACAGAGGTAAAGAGAGGCGAACAGAGCTAAACAGAGTTAAACATAAGCAAACAGAGTTCAACAGAGTTGAACAGAAGCAACCAGATTTAACCAGAGTTAAACAGAGGTAAACAGAGTTACGCAGAGTTAAAAATAGTTAAACAGAGGCAAACAGCGTTAAACAGCGTTAAACAGAGGCACACAGAGTTAAACAGGGGCAAACAGGGTCTAACAGAGTTAAACAGAGGCAAACAGAGTTAAATAGAGTTCGACAGGCAAAGAGAGTTCAATAGAGTTAATCAGAGGCATACTGAGTTCAACAGAGTTAAACACGGGCAAACAGAGGGAAAGAGAGTTAAACAGAGGCATACAGAGTTAAACAGAGTTAAACAGAGGCATGCAGAGTTCAGCAGAGATAAACAGATGCAAACAGAGTTAAACAGAGATAAACAGATGCAAACAGATTTAAACAGCGTTAAATAGAGGCATACAGAGTTCAACAGAGTTAAACACGGGCAAACAGAGTTAATCAGAGTTAAACAGAGGCATACAGAGTTAAACAGAGTTGAACAGAGGCAAACAGAGTTCAATAGATTGAGACAGAGGCAAACAGAATTGAACAGAGATAAACAGATTTCAACTGATTTAAACACAGGTAAACAGAGGGTAACAGAGTGAAACAGAGTTAAACCGAGGCAAAAAGAGTTAAACAGAGGTGAACAGAGGTAAAAAGAGTTAAACAGAGTTAAACAGAGTTAAACAGAGTCAAAGAGAGGCGAACAGAGTTAAACAGAGTTAAACATAGGCAAACAGAGTTAAACAGAGTTGAACAGAGGCAAACAGAGGGAAACAGTGTTAAAGAGACGCAAACAGAGATAAACAGAGGCAAACAGAGTTAAACAGAGTTAAACAGAGTTGAACAGAGGCAAACATAGTTAAACAGAGTTAAACAGATGCAAACAGAGTGAAACAGAGTAAAACAGAGGTATACAGAGTTAAACAGAGTTAGACAGAGGCAAACAGAGTTAAATGGAGTTCAACAGAGTCAAACAGAGTTAAATAGAGTTAAATGGAGGCAAACAGATTTAAACAGAAATGGACAGAGGCAAACAGATATAAACAGAGTTAAACAGGGGCAAACATGTTGAAACAGATTTAAACAGAGGCAAACAGAGTTGAACAGAGTTAAAAGAGGCATACAGAGTTAAAGAGAGTTAAACAGATGCAAACAGAGTTAAACAGCGTTAAACGCAGTCAAACAGAGTTTAATAGAGTTAAACAGTGGCAAACAGAGTTAAACAGAATTAAACAGAGGCAAACAGAGTTAAATAAAGTTAAACAGATGCAAACAGAGTTAAACAGAGTTAAACAGATGCATACAGAGTTAAACAGAGTTAAATAGATGCAAACAGAGTTGAACAGAGTTAAACAGAGTTCAAGAGAGTTAAACAGAGGTAAACCGAGGGAAACAGAGTGAAACATAGTTAAACCGAGGCAAACAGAGTTAAACAGAGTTAAACAGAGGCAAACAGAGTTAAACAGAGATAAACAGAGTTAAACAGAGGTAAAGAGAGGCGAACAGATTTAAACAGAGTTAAACATAAGCAAACAGAGTTCAACAGAGTTGAGCAGAAGCAAACAGAGTTAACCAGAGTTAAACAGAGGCAAACAGAGTTACACAGAGTTAAAAAGAGTTAAACAGAGGCAAACAGCGTTAAACAGCGTTACACAGAGGCAAACAGAGTTAAATAGAGTTAAACAGAGGCAAACAGGTTTTAACAGAGTTAAACAGAGGCAAACAGAGTTAAATAGAGTTCGACAGAGGCAAAGACAGTTCAATAGAGTTAATCAGAGGCATACTGAGTTCAACAGAGTTAAACACGGGCAAACAGAGTTAAACAGAGTTAAACAGAGGCATAGGGAGTTAAACAGAGATAAACAGATGCAAACAGAGTTAAACAGCGTTACAACAGAGGCATACAGAGTTCAACAGAGTTAAACACGGGCTAACAGAGTTAAACAGAGTTAAACAGAGGCATACAGAGTTAAACAGAGTTGAACAGAGGAAAACAGAGTTAAATAGATTGAGACAGAGGCAAACAGAGTTGAACAGAGATAAACAGATTTCAACAGATTTAAACACAGGTAAACAGAGGGTAACAGAGTGAAACAGAGTTAAACCGAGGCAAACAGAGTTAAATAGAGCTGAACAGAGGTAAACAGAGTTAAACAGAGTTAAACAGAGTTAAACAGAGGTAAAGAGAGGCGAACAGAGTTAAACAGAGTTAAACATAGGCAAACAGAGTTAAACAGAGTTGAACAGAGTTGAACAGAGGCAAACAGAGTGAAACAGTGTTAAAGAGAGGCAAACAGAGTTGAACAGAGGCAAACAGAGTTAAAAAGAGTTGAACAGATGCAAACAGAGTGAAACAGAGTAAAACAGAGGTATACAGAGTTAAGCAGAGTTAAACAGAGGCAAACAGAGTTAAATGGAGTTCAACAGAGGCAAACAGAGTTAAATAGAGTTAAACGCAGGCAAACTGAGTTAAACAGAATTAAACTGAGGCAAACAGATTTAAACAGAAATGGACAGAGGCAAACAGATATAAACAGAGTTAAACAGGGGCAAACATGTTGAAACAGATTTAAACAGAGGCAAACAGAGTTGAACAGAGTTAAAAGAGGCATACAGAGTTAAAGAGAGTTAAACAGATGCAAACAGA
This sequence comes from Isurus oxyrinchus, assembly GCA_026770705.1. NCBI lineage: Eukaryota > Metazoa > Chordata > Chondrichthyes > Lamniformes > Lamnidae > Isurus > Isurus oxyrinchus. The sequence goes on from JANJGN010002489.1 coordinate 16,384, forward strand.
GTTAAACAGCGTTAAACGCAGTCAAACAGAGTTTAATAGAGTTAAACAGTGGCAAACAGAGTTAAACAGAATTAAACAGAGGCAAACAGAGTTAAATAAAGTTAAACAGATGCAAACAGAGTTAAACAGAGTTAAACAGATGCATACAGAGTTAAACAGAGTTAAATAGATGCAAACAGAGTTGAACAGAGTTAAACAGAGTTCAAGAGAGTTAAACAGAGGTAAACCGAGGGAAACAGAGTGAAACATAGTTAAACCGAGGCAAACAGAGTTAAACAGAGTTAAACAGAGGCAAACAGAGTTAAACAGAGATAAACAGAGTTAAACAGAGGTAAAGAGAGGCGAACAGATTTAAACAGAGTTAAACATAAGCAAACAGAGTTCAACAGAGTTGAGCAGAAGCAAACAGAGTTAACCAGAGTTAAACAGAGGCAAACAGAGTTACACAGAGTTAAAAAGAGTTAAACAGAGGCAAACAGCGTTAAACAGCGTTACACAGAGGCAAACAGAGTTAAATAGAGTTAAACAGAGGCAAACAGGTTTTAACAGAGTTAAACAGAGGCAAACAGAGTTAAATAGAGTTCGACAGAGGCAAAGACAGTTCAATAGAGTTAATCAGAGGCATACTGAGTTCAACAGAGTTAAACACGGGCAAACAGAGTTAAACAGAGTTAAACAGAGGCATAGGGAGTTAAACAGAGATAAACAGATGCAAACAGAGTTAAACAGCGTTACAACAGAGGCATACAGAGTTCAACAGAGTTAAACACGGGCTAACAGAGTTAAACAGAGTTAAACAGAGGCATACAGAGTTAAACAGAGTTGAACAGAGGAAAACAGAGTTAAATAGATTGAGACAGAGGCAAACAGAGTTGAACAGAGATAAACAGATTTCAACAGATTTAAACACAGGTAAACAGAGGGTAACAGAGTGAAACAGAGTTAAACCGAGGCAAACAGAGTTAAATAGAGCTGAACAGAGGTAAACAGAGTTAAACAGAGTTAAACAGAGTTAAACAGAGGTAAAGAGAGGCGAACAGAGTTAAACAGAGTTAAACATAGGCAAACAGAGTTAAACAGAGTTGAACAGAGTTGAACAGAGGCAAACAGAGTGAAACAGTGTTAAAGAGAGGCAAACAGAGTTGAACAGAGGCAAACAGAGTTAAAAAGAGTTGAACAGATGCAAACAGAGTGAAACAGAGTTAAACAGAGGTATACAGAGTTAAGCAGAGTTAAACAGAGGCAAACAGAGTTAAATGGAGTTCAACCGAGGCAAACAGAGTTAAATAGAGTTAAATGGAGGCAAACTGAGTTAAACAGAATTAAACTGAGGCAAACAGATTTAAACAGAGATGGACAGAGGCAAACAGATCTAAACAGAGTTAAACAGGGGCAAAGATGTTTAAAAAGATTTAAACAGAGGCAAACAGAGTTGAACAGAGTTAAAAGAGGCATACAGAGTTAAAGAGAGTTAAACAGAGGCAAACAGAGTTAAACAGCGTTAAGCGGAGTCAAACAAAGTTTAATAGAGTTAAACAGTGGCAAACAGAGTTAAACAGAATTAAACAGAGGCAAACAGAGATACATAGAGTTAAACAGAGGCAAACAGAGTTAAACAGAGTTAAACAGAGGCATACAGAGTTAAACAGAGTTAAACAGAAGCAAACAGAGTTGAACAGAGATAAACAGAGTTCACCAGAGTTAAACACATGTAAACAGATGGAAACTAAGTGAAACAGAGTTAAACCGAGGCAAAAAGAGTTAAACAGAGGCAAACAGATATAAACAGAGATAAACAGAGTTAAACAGAGGTAAAGAGAGGCGAACAGAGTTAAACAGAGTTAAACATAAGCAAACAGAGTTAAACAGAGTTGAACAGAGGCAAACAGAGTTAACCAGAGTTAAACAGAGGCAAACAGAGTTACACAGAGTTAAACAGAGGCAAACAGAGTTTAACAGCGTTAAACAGAGGCAAACAGAGTCGAATAGAGTTAAAAAGAGGCAAACAGAGTTTAACAGATTTAAACAGAGGCTAACAGAGTTAAATAGAGTTGAACAGTGGCAAACAGTGTTAAACAGAATTAAACAGAGGCAAACAGAGTTAAACAGCGTTAAACAGAGGCAAACAGAGGGAAACGGAGTGAAACAGAGTTTTACAGAGGCATACAGAGTTAAACAGAGTTAAACAGAGGCATACAGAGTTAAACAGAGTTAAATAGATGCAAACAGAGTTGAACAGAGATAAACAGAGTTCAACAGTGTTAAACACAGGTAAACAGAGGGAAACAGATTGAAACAGAGTTAAACCGAGGCAAACAGAGTTGAACAGAGTTAAACAGAGGCAAACAGAGTTACACAGAGTTAAGCAGAGTTAAACAGAGGCAAACAGAGTTAAATAGAGTTAAACAGAGGCAAACAGAGTTTAACAGAGTTGAACAGAGGCAAACAGTGTTAAATAGAGTTCAACAGAGGCAAACAGATTTCAACAGAGTTAAACACGGGCAAACAGAGGGAAACAGAGTGAAACAGAGTTAAAGAGAGGCATACAGAGTTAAACAGAGTTAAACAGAGCATACAGAGTTAAACAGAGGTAAACAGATGCAAACAGCGTTAAACAGCGTTAAACAGAGGCATACAGAGTTCAACAGAGACAAACAGAGTTCAACAGAGTTAAACAGATTTAAACAGAGGCAAACAGAGTTCAACAGAGTTAAACAGAGTTAAACAGAGGCATACAGAGTTAAACAGAGTTGAACAGAGGCAAACAGAGTTAAATAGATTGAGGCAGAGGCAAACAGAGTTGAACAGAGATAACGTGATTTCAACAGATTTAAACCCAGGTAAACAGAGGGAAACAGAGTTAAACAGAGGCAAACAGAGTTATACAGATTTAAACAGAGGCAAAGAGAGGCGAACAGAGTTAAACAGAGTTAAACATAGGCAAATAGTGTTAAACTGAGTTAAACAGAGGCAAAGAGAGGCGAACAGAGTTAAACAGAGTTAAACATAGGGAAACAGAGTTAAACAGAGATGAACAGAGGCAAACAGATCTAAACAGAGTTAAACAGGAGCAAACATGTTTAAACAGATTTAAAGAGAGGTAAACAGAGTTGAACAGAGTTAAAAGAGGCATACAGAGTTAAAGAGTGTTAAACAGAGGCAAACAGAGTTAAACAGGTTTAAACGGAGGCAAATAGAGTTTAATAGAGTTAAACAGTGACAAACAGAGTTAAACAGAATTAAACAGAGGGAAACAGAGTTAAATAGATTGAAACAGAGGCAGACAGAGTTCAACAGAGATGAACAGAGTTCAACAGAGTTAAACAGAGTTAAACAGAGGCAAACAGAGGGAAACAGAGTGAAACAGAGTTAGACGGAGGCATACAGCGTTAAACAGATTTGAACAGAGGCAAACAGTGTTAAATAGAGTTAAACAGTGGCAAACAGAGTTAAACAGAATTAAACAGAGGCATACAGAGTTAAACAGATTTGAACAGAGGAAAACAGAGTTAAACAGAGTTAAACATAGGCAAGCAGAGTTCAACAGAGTTAAACAGAGTTAAACAGAGGGAAACAGATGGAAACTGTGTGAAACAGAGTAAACCTGAGACAAACAGCGTTACACAGAGTTAAACAGAGTTGATCAGATGCAAACAGAGTTAAATAGATTGAAACAGAGGCAAACAGAGGTGAACAGAGATAAACAGAGTTCAACAGAGTTAAACCCAGGTAAACAGAAGGAAACAGAATGAAACAGAGTTAAACCGAGGCAAACAGAGTTAAACAGAGTTGAACAGAGGCAAACAGAGTTAAACAGAGTCAAACAGAGGCAAACGGAGTTAAACCAGATTTAAACAGAGTTAAACAGAGGTAAAGAGAGATGAACAGAGTTAAACAGAGTTAAACATAGGCAAGCAGAGTTCAACAGAGTTAATCAGAGTTAAACAGAGGTAAACAGATGGAAACTGAGTGAAACAGAGTTAAACAGAGGCAAACAGAGTTTAACAGCGTTAAACAGAGGCAAGCAGAGTTAAATAGAGTTAAACAGAGGCAAACAGAGGGAAACAGATTGAAACATAGTTAAACCGAGGCAAACAGAGTTGAACAGAGTTGAACAGAGGCAAACAGAGTTAAACAGAGTTAAACAGAGGCAAACAGAATAAAACAGAGATAAACAGAGTTAAACAGAGGTAAAGAGAGGCGAACAGAGCTAAACAGAGTTAAACATAAGCAAACAGAGTTCAACAGAGTTGAACAGAAGCAACCAGATTTAACCAGAGTTAAACAGAGGTAAACAGAGTTACGCAGAGTTAAAAATAGTTAAACAGAGGCAAACAGCGTTAAACAGCGTTAAACAGAGGCACACAGAGTTAAACAGGGGCAAACAGGGTCTAACAGAGTTAAACAGAGGCAAACAGAGTTAAATAGAGTTCGACAGGCAAAGAGAGTTCAATAGAGTTAATCAGAGGCATACTGAGTTCAACAGAGTTAAACACGGGCAAACAGAGGGAAAGAGAGTTAAACAGAGGCATACAGAGTTAAACAGAGTTAAACAGAGGCATGCAGAGTTCAGCAGAGATAAACAGATGCAAACAGAGTTAAACAGAGATAAACAGATGCAAACAGATTTAAACAGCGTTAAATAGAGGCATACAGAGTTCAACAGAGTTAAACACGGGCAAACAGAGTTAATCAGAGTTAAACAGAGGCATACAGAGTTAAACAGAGTTGAACAGAGGCAAACAGAGTTCAATAGATTGAGACAGAGGCAAACAGAATTGAACAGAGATAAACAGATTTCAACTGATTTAAACACAGGTAAACAGAGGGTAACAGAGTGAAACAGAGTTAAACCGAGGCAAAAAGAGTTAAACAGAGGTGAACAGAGGTAAAAAGAGTTAAACAGAGTTAAACAGAGTTAAACAGAGTCAAAGAGAGGCGAACAGAGTTAAACAGAGTTAAACATAGGCAAACAGAGTTAAACAGAGTTGAACAGAGGCAAACAGAGGGAAACAGTGTTAAAGAGACGCAAACAGAGATAAACAGAGGCAAACAGAGTTAAACAGAGTTAAACAGAGTTGAACAGAGGCAAACATAGTTAAACAGAGTTAAACAGATGCAAACAGAGTGAAACAGAGTAAAACAGAGGTATACAGAGTTAAACAGAGTTAGACAGAGGCAAACAGAGTTAAATGGAGTTCAACAGAGTCAAACAGAGTTAAATAGAGTTAAATGGAGGCAAACAGATTTAAACAGAAATGGACAGAGGCAAACAGATATAAACAGAGTTAAACAGGGGCAAACATGTTGAAACAGATTTAAACAGAGGCAAACAGAGTTGAACAGAGTTAAAAGAGGCATACATAGTTAAAGAGAGTTAAACAGATGCAAACAGAGTTAAACAGCGTTAAACGCAGTCAAACAGAGTTTAATAGAGTTAAACAGTGGCAAACAGAGTTAAACAGAATTAAACAGAGGCAAACAGAGTTAAATAAAGTTAAACAGATGCAAACAGAGTTAAACAGAGTTAAACAGATGCATACAGAGTTAAACAGAGTTAAATAGATGCAAACAGAGTTGAACAGAGTTAAACAGAGTTCAAGAGAGTTAAACAGAGGTAAACCGAGGGAAACAGAGTGAAACATAGTTAAACCGAGGCAAACAGAGTTAAACAGAGTTAAACAGAGGCAAACAGAGTTAAACAGAGATAAACAGAGTTAAACAGAGGTAAAGAGAGGCGAACAGATTTAAACAGAGTTAAACATAAGCAAACAGAGTTCAACAGAGTTGAGCAGAAGCAAACAGAGTTAACCAGAGTTAAACAGAGGCAAACAGAGTTACACAGAGTTAAAAAGAGTTAAACAGAGGCAAACAGCGTTAAACAGCGTTACACAGAGGCAAACAGAGTTAAATAGAGTTAAACAGAGGCAAACAGGTTTTAACAGAGTTAAACAGAGGCAAACAGAGTTAAATAGAGTTCGACAGAGGCAAAGACAGTTCAATAGAGTTAATCAGAGGCATACTGAGTTCAACAGAGTTAAACACGGGCAAACAGAGTTAAACAGAGTTAAACAGAGGCATAGGGAGTTAAACAGAGATAAACAGATGCAAACAGAGTTAAACAGCGTTACAACAGAGGCATACAGAGTTCAACAGAGTTAAACACGGGCTAACAGAGTTAAACAGAGTTAAACAGAGGCATACAGAGTTAAACAGAGTTGAACAGAGGAAAACAGAGTTAAATAGATTGAGACAGAGGCAAACAGAGTTGAACAGAGATAAACAGATTTCAACAGATTTAAACACAGGTAAACAGAGGGTAACAGAGTGAAACAGAGTTAAACCGAGGCAAACAGAGTTAAATAGAGCTGAACAGAGGTAAACAGAGTTAAACAGAGTTAAACAGAGTTAAACAGAGGTAAAGAGAGGCGAACAGAGTTAAACAGAGTTAAACATAGGCAAACAGAGTTAAACAGAGTTGAACAGAGTTGAACAGAGGCAAACAGAGTGAAACAGTGTTAAAGAGAGGCAAACAGAGTTGAACAGAGGCAAACAGAGTTAAAAAGAGTTGAACAGATGCAAACAGAGTGAAACAGAGTTAAACAGAGGTATACAGAGTTAAGCAGAGTTAAACAGAGGCAAACAGAGTTAAATGGAGTTCAACCGAGGCAAACAGAGTTAAATAGAGTTAAATGGAGGCAAACTGAGTTAAACAGAATTAAACTGAGGCAAACAGATTTAAACAGAGATGGACAGAGGCAAACAGATCTAAACAGAGTTAAACAGGGGCAAAGATGTTTAAAAAGATTTAAACAGAGGCAAACAGAGTTGAACAGAGTTAAAAGAGGCATACAGAGTTAAAGAGAGTTAAACAGAGGCAAACAGAGTTAAACAGCGTTAAGCGGAGTCAAACAAAGTTTAATAGAGTTAAACAGTGGCAAACAGAGTTAAACAGAATTAAACAGAGGCAAACAGAGATACATAGAGTTAAACAGAGGCAAACAGAGTTAAACAGAGTTAAACAGAGGCATACAGAGTTAAACAGAGTTAAACAGAAGCAAACAGAGTTGAACAGAGATAAACAGAGTTCACCAGAGTTAAACACATGTAAACAGATGGAAACTAAGTGAAACAGAGTTAAACCGAGGCAAAAAGAGTTAAACAGAGGCAAACAGATATAAACAGAGATAAACAGAGTTAAACAGAGGTAAAGAGAGGTGAACAGAGTTAAACAGAGTTAAACATAAGCAAACAGAGTTAAACAGAGTTGAACAGAGGCAAACAGAGTTAACCAGAGTTAAACAGAGGCAAACAGAGTTACACAGAGTTAAACAGAGGCAAACAGATTTAACAGCGTTAAACAGAGGCAAACAGAGTCGAATAGAGTTAAAAAGAGGCAAACAGAGTTTAACAGATTTAAACAGAGGCTAACAGAGTTAAATAGAGTTGAACAGTGGCAAACAGTGTTAAACAGAATTAAACAGAGGCAAACAGAGTTAAACAGCGTTAAACAGAGGCAAACAGAGGGAAACGGAGTGAAACAGAGTTTTACAGAGGCATACAGAGTTAAACAGAGTTAAACAGAGGCATACAGAGTTAAACAGAGTTAAATAGATGCAAACAGAGTTGAACAGAGATAAACAGAGTTCAACAGTGTTAAACACAGGTAAACAGAGGGAAACAGATTGAAACAGAGTTAAACCGAGGCAAACAGAGTTGAACAGAGTTAAACAGAGGCAAACAGAGTTACACAGAGTTAAGCAGAGTTAAACAGAGGCAAACAGAGTTAAATAGAGTTAAACAGAGGCAAACAGAGTTTAACAGAGTTGAACAGAGGCAAACAGTGTTAAATAGAGTTCAACAGAGGCAAACAGATTTCAACAGAGTTAAACACGGGCAAACAGAGGGAAACAGAGTGAAACAGAGTTAAAGAGAGGCATACAGAGTTAAACAGAGTTAAACAGAGCATACAGAGTTAAACAGAGGTAAACAGATGCAAACAGCGTTAAACAGCGTTAAACAGAGGCATACAGAGTTCAACAGAGACAAACAGAGTTCAACAGAGTTAAACAGATTTAAACAGAGGCAAACAGAGTTCAACAGAGTTAAACAGAGTTAAACAGAGGCATACAGAGTTAAACAGAGTTGAACAGAGGCAAACAGAGTTAAATAGATTGAGGCAGAGGCAAACAGAGTTGAACAGAGATAACGTGATTTCAACAGATTTAAACCCAGGTAAACAGAGGGAAACAGAGTTAAACAGAGGCAAACAGAGTTATACAGATTTAAACAGAGGCAAAGAGAGGCGAACAGAGTTAAACAGAGTTAAACATAGGCAAATAGTGTTAAACTGAGTTAAACAGAGGCAAAGAGAGGCGAACAGAGTTAAACAGAGTTAAACATAGGGAAACAGAGTTAAACAGAGATGAACAGAGGCAAACAGATCTAAACAGAGTTAAACAGGAGCAAACATGTTTAAACAGATTTAAAGAGAGGTAAACAGAGTTGAACAGAGTTAAAAGAGGCATACAGAGTTAAAGAGTGTTAAACAGAGGCAAACAGAGTTAAACAGGTTTAAACGGAGGCAAATAGAGTTTAATAGAGTTAAACAGTGACAAACAGAGTTAAACAGAATTAAACAGAGGGAAACAGAGTTAAATAGATTGAAACAGAGGCAGACAGAGTTCAACAGAGATGAACAGAGTTCAACAGAGTTAAACAGAGTTAAACAGAGGCAAACAGAGGGAAACAGAGTGAAACAGAGTTAGACGGAGGCATACAGCGTTAAACAGATTTGAACAGAGGCAAACAGTGTTAAATAGAGTTAAACAGTGGCAAACAGAGTTAAACAGAATTAAACAGAGGCATACAGAGTTAAACAGATTTGAACAGAGGAAAACAGAGTTAAACAGAGTTAAACATAGGCAAGCAGAGTTCAACAGAGTTAAACAGAGTTAAACAGAGGGAAACAGATGGAAACTGTGTGAAACAGAGTAAACCTGAGACAAACAGCGTTACACAGAGTTAAACAGAGTTGATCAGATGCATACAGAGTTAAATAGATTGAAACAGAGGCAAACAGAGGTGAACAGAGATAAACAGAGTTCAACAGAGTTAAACCCAGGTAAACAGAAGGAAACAGAATGAAACAGAGTTAAACCGAGGCAAACAGAGTTAAACAGAGTCAAACAGAGGCAAACGGAGTTAAACCAGATTTAAACAGAGTTAAACAGAGGTAAAGAGAGATGAACAGAGTTAAACAGAGTTAAACATAGGCAAGCAGAGTTCAACAGAGTTAATCAGAGTTAAACAGAGGTAAACAGATGGAAACTGAGTGAAACAGAGTTAAACAGAGGCAAACAGAGTTTAACAGCGTTAAACAGAGGCAAGCAGAGTTAAATAGAGTTAAACAGAGGCAAACAGAGGGAAACAGCGTGAAACAGAGTTAGACGGAGGCATAAGCGTTAAACAGATTTGAACAGAGGCAAACAGTGTTAAATAGAGTTAAACAGTGGCAAACAGAGTTAAACAGAATTAAACAGAGGCATACAGTGTTAAACAGATTAGAACAGAGGAAAACAGAGTTAAACAGAGTTAAACATAGGCAAGCAGAGTTCAACAGAGTTAAACAGAGTTAAACATAGGGAAACAGATGGAAACTGAGTGAAACAGAGTAAACCCGAGACAAACAGCGTTAAACAGAGTTAAACAGAGGCAAACAGATGGAAACTGAGTGAAACAGAGTTAAACAGAGGCAAACAGATGGAAACTGAGTGAAACAGAGATAAACAGAGGCATACAGAGTTAAACAGAGTTGAGCAGAGGCACAAAGAGGTAATCAGAGTTCAAAAGAGGCAAACAGTGTTCAATAGAGTGAAACAGAAGCATACAGAGTTAAACAGTTAAACAGAGTTGAACAGAGGCAAAGAGAGTTAAACAGAGTTAAACAGATGCAAACAGAGTGAAATAGAGTTAAACAGAGGTATACAGAGTTAGCAAGGTTAAACAGAGTTAAACCGAGGCAAACAGAGTTAAACAGAGTTAAACAGAGGCAAGCAGAGTTAAATGGAGTTCAACAGAGGCAAACAGAGTTAAATAGAGTTAAATGGAGGCAAACTGAGTTAAACAGAATTAAACTGAGGCAAACAGATTTAAACAGAGATGGACAGAGGCAATCAAATCTAAACAGAGTTAAACAGGGGCAAACATGTTTAAACAGATTTAAACAGAGGCAAACAGAGTTGAACAGAGTTAAAAGAGGCATACAGAGTTAAAGAGATTTAAACAGAGGCAAACAGAGTTAAACAGCGTTAAACAGAGGCAGCAGATTTAAATAGAGTTAAACAATGGCAGAGTTAAACAGAATTAAACAGAGGTAAAAAGAGTTAAATAGATTGAAACAGAGGCAAACAGAGTTCAACAGAGACAAACAGATTTCAACAGAGGTAAACAGAGTTAAACAGAGGCAAACAGAGTTCAAAAGAGTTAAACAGAGTTAAACAGCGTTACACAGAGGCAAACAGAGTTAAACAGAGTTAAACAGAGTTAAAGAGAGGTAAAGAGAGACGAGCAGAGTTAAACAGAGTTGAACATTGGCAAGCAGAGTTCAACAGAGTTCAACAGAGTTAAACAGAGGGAAACAGATGGAAACTGAGTGAAACAGAGTAAAACCGAGGCAAACAGAGTTAAACAGCGTTAAACAGAGGCAAACAGAGTTAAATATAGTTAAACAGAGGCAGACAGAGTTAAATAGATGTAAACAGAGTTCAACAGAGTTAAACAGAGTTAAACAGATGGAAACTGAGTGAAACAGAGTTAAACAGGGGCATACAGAGTTAAACAGAGTTGAACAGATGCAAACAGAGTTAAAAAGACTGAAACAGAGGCAAACAGAGTTGAACGGAGATAAACAGAGTTCAACAGAGTTAAACACAGGTAAAAAGAGTGAAACAGAGTTAAACCGAGGCAAACAGAGTTAAATAGAGTTGAACAGAGGCAAACAGAGTTAAACAGAGTTAAACCTATGCAAACAGAGTTGAACAGAGGCAAACAGAGTTAAACAGAGTTAAACAGAGGCAAACAGAGTGAAACAGTGCTAAAGAGAGGCCAATAGAGGTAAACAGAGGCAAACAGAGTTAAACAGAGTTAAACAGAGTTGAACAGAGTTGAACAGAGTTCAACAGAGTTAAACAGAGGCAAACAGAGTTAAATGGTGTTCAGCAGAGGCAAACAGAGTTAAATAGAGTTAAATGGAGGCAAACTGAGTTAAACAGAATTAAACTGAGGCAAACAGATTTAAACAGAGATGGACAGAGGCAAACAGATCTAAACAGAGTTAAACAGGGGCAAACATGTTTAAACAGATTTAAACAGAGGCAAACAGAGTTGAACAGAGTTAAAAGAAGCATACAGAGTTAAAGAGAGTTAAACAGAGGCAAACAGAGTTAAACAGCGTTAAACAGAGGCAAACAGATTTAAATAGAGTTAAACAATGGCAAACAGAGTAAAACAGAATTAAACAGAGGCAAGCAGAGTTAAAAAAGATTGAAACAGAGGCAAACAGAGTTAAACAGAGTCAAACAGAGGCAAACGGAGTTAAACCAGATTTAAACAGAGTTAAACAGAGGTAAAGAGAGATGAACAGAGTTAAACAGAGTTAAACATATGCAAGCAGAGTTCAACAGAGTTAATCAGAGTTAAACAGAGGTAAACAGATGGAAACTGAGTGAAACAGAGTTAAACAGAGGCAAACAGAGTTTAACAGCGTTAAACAGAGGCAAGCAGAGTTAAATAGAGTTAAACAGAGGCAAACAGAGTTAGACGGAGGCATAAGCGTTAAACAGATTTGAACAGAGGCAAACAGTGTTAAATAGAGTTAAACAGTGGCAAACAGAGTTAAACAGAATTAAACAGAGGCATACAGAGTTAAACAGATTAGAACAGAGGAAAACAGAGTTAAACAGAGTTAAACATAGGCAAGCAGAGTTCAACAGAGTTAAACAGAGTTAAACATAGGGAAACAGATGGAAACTGAGTGAAACAGAGTAAACCCGAGACAAACAGCGTTAAACAGAGTTAAACAGAGGCAAACAGATGGAAACTGAGTGAAACAGAGTTAAACAGAGGCAAACAGATGGAAACTGAGTGAAACAGAGTTAAACAGAGGCATACAGAGTTAAACAGAGTTGAGCAGAGGCACAAAGAGGTAATCAGAGTTCAAAAGAGGCAAACAGTGTTCAATAGAGTGAAACAGAAGCATACAGAGTTAAACAGTTAAACAGAGTTGAACAGAGGCAAACAGAGTTCAAAAGAGTTAAACAGAGTTAAACAGCGTTACACAGAGGCAAACAGAGTTAAACAGAGTTAAACAGAGTTAAAGAGAGGTAAAGAGAGACGAGCAGAGTTAAACAGAGTTGAACATTGGCAAGCAGAGTTCAACAGAGTTCAACAGAGTTAAACAGAGGGAAACAGATGGAAACTGAGTGAAACAGAGTAAAACCGAGGCAAACAGAGTTAAACAGCGTTAAACAGAGGCAAACAGAGTTAAATATAGTTAAACAGAGGCAGACAGAGTTAAATAGATGTAAACAGAGTTCAACAGAGTTAAACAGAGTTAAACAGATGGAAACTGAGTGAAACAGAGTTAAACAGGGGCATACAGAGTTAAACAGAGTTGAACAGATGCAAACAGAGTTAAAAAGACTGAAACAGAGGCAAACAGAGTTGAACGGAGATAAACAGAGTTCAACAGAGTTAAACACAGGTAAACAGAGTGAAACAGAGTTAAACCGAGGCAAACAGAGTTAAATAGAGTTGAACAGAGCCAAACAGAGTTAAATATAGTTAAACAGAGGCAGACAGAGTTAAATAGATGTAAACAGAGTTCAACAGAGTTAAACAGAGTTAAACAGATGGAAACTGAGTGAAACAGAGTTAAACAGGGGCATACAGAGTTAAACAGAGTTGAACAGATGCAAACAGAGTTAAAAAGACTGAAACAGAGGCAAACAGAGTTGAACGGAGATAAACAGAGTTCAACAGAGTTAAACACAGGTAAACAGAGTGAAACAGAGTTAAACCGAGGCAAACAGAGTTAAATAGAGTTGAACAGAGGCAAACAGAGTTAAACAGAGTTAAACCTATGCCAACAGAGTTAAACAGAGTTGAACAGAGGCAAACAGAGTTAAACAGAGTTAAACAGAGGCAAACAGAGTGAAACAGTGCTAAAGAGAGGCCAATAGAGGTAAACAGAGGCATACAGAGTTAAACAGAGTTAAACAGAGTTGAACAGAGTTGAACAGAGTTCAACAGAGTTAAACAGAGGCAAACAGAGTTAAATGGTGTTCAGCAGAGGCAAACAGAGTTAAATAGAGTTAAATGGAGGCAAACTGAGTTAAACAGAATTAAACTGAGGCAAACAGATTTAAACAGAGATGGACAGAGGCAAACAGATCTAAACAGAGTTAAACAGGGGCAAGCATGTTTAAACAGATTTAAACAGAGGCAAACAGAGTTGAACAGAGTTAAAAGAAGCATACAGAGTTAAAGAGAGTTAAACAGAGGCAAACAGAGTTAAACAGCGTTAAACAGAGGCAAACAGAGTTAAATAGAGTTAAACAATGGCAAACAGAGTAAAACAGAATTAAACAGAGGCAAGCAGAGTTAAAAAAGATTGAAACAGAGGCAAACAGAGTTAAACAGAGTCAAACAGAGGCAAACGGAGTTAAACCAGATTTAAACAGAGTTAAACAGAGGTAAAGAGAGATGAACAGAGTTAAACAGAGTTAAACATATGCAAGCAGAGTTCAACAGAGTTAATCAGAGTTAAACAGAGGTAAACAGATGGAAACTGAGTGAAACAGAGTTAAACAGAGGCAAACAGAGTTTAACAGCGTTAAACAGAGGCAAGCAGAGTTAAATAGAGTTAAACAGAGGCAAACAGAGGGAAACAGAGTGAAACAGAGTTAGACGGAGGCATAAGCGTTAAACAGATTTGAACAGAGGCAAACAGTGTTAAATAGAGTTAAACAGTGGCAAACAGAGTTAAACAGAATTAAACAGAGGCATACAGAGTTAAACAGATTAGAACAGAGGAAAACAGAGTTAAACAGAGTTAAACATAGGCAAGCAGAGTTCAACAGAGTTAAACAGAGTTAAACATAGGGAAACAGATGGAAACTGAGTGAAACAGAGTAAACCCGAGACAAACAGCGTTAAACAGAGTTAAACAGAGGCAAACAGATGGAAACTGAGTGAAACAGAGTTAAACAGAGGCAAACAGATGGAAACTGAGTGAAACAGAGTTAAACAGAGGCATACAGAGTTAAACAGAGTTGAGCAGAGGCACAAAGAGGTAATCAGAGTTCAAAAGAGGCAAACAGTGTTCAATAGAGTGAAACAGAAGCATACAGAGTTAAACAGTTAAACAGAGTTGAACAGAGGCAAAGAGAGTTAAATAGAGTTAAATGGAGCAAACTGAGTTAAACAGAATTAAACTGAGGCAAACAGATTTAAACAGAGATGGACAGAGGCAAACAGATCTAAACAGAGTTAAACAGGGGCAAGCATGTTTAAACAGATTTAAACAGAGGCAAACAGAGTTGAACAGAGTTAAAAGAAGCATACAGAGTTAAAGAGAGTTAAACAGAGGCAAACAGAGTTAAACAGCGTTAAACAGAGGCAAACAGAGTTAAATAGAGTTAAACAATGGCAAACAGAGTAAAACAGAATTAAACAGAGGCAAGCAGAGTTAAAAAAGATTGAAACAGAGGCAAACAGAGTTAAACAGAGTCAAACAGAGGCAAACGGAGTTAAACCAGATTTAAACAGAGTTAAACAGAGGTAAAGAGAGATGAACAGAGTTAAACAGAGTTAAACATATGCAAGCAGAGTTCAACAGAGTTAATCAGAGTTAAACAGAGGTAAACAGATGGAAACTGAGTGAAACAGAGTTAAACAGAGGCAAACAGAGTTTAACAGCGTTAAACAGAGGCAAGCAGAGTTAAATAGAGTTAAACAGAGGCAAACAGAGGGAAACAGAGTGAAACAGAGTTAGACGGAGGCATAAGCGTTAAACAGATTTGAACAGAGGCAAACAGTGTTAAATAGAGTTAAACAGTGGCAAACAGAGTTAAACAGAATTAAACAGAGGCATACAGAGTTAAACAGATTAGAACAGAGGAAAACAGAGTTAAACAGAGTTAAACATAGGCAAGCAGAGTTCAACAGAGTTAAACAGAGTTAAACATAGGGAAACAGATGGAAACTGAGTGAAACAGAGTAAACCCGAGACAAACAGCGTTAAACAGAGTTAAACAGAGGCAAACAGATGGAAACTGAGTGAAACAGAGTTAAACAGAGGCAAACAGATGGAAACTGAGTGAAACAGAGTTAAACAGAGGCATACAGAGTTAAACAGAGTTGAGCAGAGGCACAAAGAGGTAATCAGAGTTCAAAAGAGGCAAACAGTGTTCAATAGAGTGAAACAGAAGCATACAGAGTTAAACAGTTAAACAGAGTTGAACAGAGGCAAAGAGAGTTAAACAGAGTTAAACAGATGCAAACAGAGTGAAATAGAGTTAAACAGAGGTATACAGAGTTAGCAAGGTTAAACAGAGTTAAACCGAGGCAAACAGAGTTAAACAGAGTTAAACAGAGTTAAACAGAGGCAAACAGAGTTAAATGGAGTTCAACAGAGGCAAACAGAGTTAAATAGAGTTAAATGGAGGCAAACTGAGTTAAACAGAATTAAACTGAGGCAAACAGATTTAAACAGAGATGGACAGAGGCAATCAAATCTAAACAGAGTTAAACAGGGGCAAACATGTTTAAACAGATTTAAACAGAGGCAAACAGAGTTGAACAGAGTTAAAAGAGGCATACAGAGTTAAAGAGATTTAAACAGAGGCAAACAGAGTTAAACAGCGTTAAACAGAGGCAGCAGATTTAAATAGAGTTAAACAATGGCAGAGTTAAACAGAATTAAACAGAGGTAAAAAGAGTTAAATAGATTGAAACAGAGGCAAACAGAGTTCAACAGAGACAAACAGATTTCAACAGAGGTAAACAGAGTTAAACAGAAACAAACAGAGTTCAAAAGAGTTAAACAGAGTTAAACAGCGTTACACAGAGGCAAACAGAGTTAAACAGAGTTAAACAGAGTTAAAGAGAGGTAAAGAGAGACGAGCAGAGTTAAACAGAGTTGAACATTGGCAAGCAGAGTTCAACAGAGTTCAACAGAGTTAAACAGAGGGAAACAGATGGAAACTGAGTGAAACAGAGGAAAACCGAGGCAAACAGAGTTAAACAGCGTTAAACAGAGGCAAACAGAGTTAAATATAGTTAAACAGAGGCAGACAGAGTTAAATAGATGTAAACAGAGTTCAACAGAGTTAAACAGAGTTAAACAGATGGAAACTGAGTGAAACAGAGTTAAACAGGGGCATACAGAGTTAAACAGAGTTGAACAGATGCAAACAGAGTTAAAAAGACTGAAACAGAGGCAAACAGAGTTGAACGGAGATAAACAGAGTTCAACAGAGTTAAACACAGGTAAACAGAGTGAAACAGAGTTAAACCGAGGCAAACAGAGTTAAATAGAGTTGAACAGAGGCAAACAGAGTTAAACAGAGTTAAACCTATGCAAACAGATTTAAACAGAGTTGAACAGAGGCAAACAGAGTTAAACAGAGTTAAACAGAGGCAAACAGAGTGAAACAGTGTTAAAGAGAGGCAAACAGAGGTAAGCAGAGGCAAACAGAGTTAAACAGAGTTAAACAGAGTTAAACAGAGGCAAACAGAGTGAAACAGTGCTAAAGAGAGGCCAATAGAGGTAAACAGAGGCAAACAGAGTTAAACAGAGTTAAACAGAGTTGAACAGAGTTGAACAGAGTTCAACAGAGTTAAACAGAGGCAAACAGAGTTAAATGGTGTTCAGCAGAGGCAAACAGAGTTAAATAGAGTTAAATGGAGGCAAACTGAGTTAAACAGAATTAAACTGAGGCAAACAGATTTAAACAGAGATGGACAGAGGCAAACAGATCTAAACAGAGCTAAACAGGGGCAAACATGTTTAAACAGATTTAAACAGAGGCAAACAGAGTTGAACAGAGTTAAAAGAAGCATACAGAGTTAAAGAGAGTTAAACAGAGGCAAACAGAGTTAAACAGCGTTAAACAGAGGCAAACAGAGTTAAATAGAGTTAAACAATGGCAAACAGAGTAATACAGAATTAAACAGAGGCAAGCAGAGTTAAAAAAGCTTGAAACAGAGGCAAACAGAGTTCAACAGAGACAAACAGAGTTCAACAGAGGTAAACAGAGTTAAACAGAGTGAAACAGAGTTCAAAAGAGTTAAGCAGAGTTAAACAGCGTTAAACAGAGGCAAATAGAGTTAAACAGAGTTGAACAGAGGCAAACAGAGTTAAACAGAGTTAAACAGAGGCAAACAGAGTTAAACAGAGTTAAACATAGGCAAGCAGAGATCAACAGAGTTAAACAGAGGGAAAGAGATGGAAACTGTGTGAAACAGAGTAATGCCGAGGCAAACAGAATTAAACAGCTTTAAACAGAGGCAAACAGAGTTAAATAGAGTTAAACAGAGGCAAACGGAGTTAAACAGAAGTAAACAGAGTTCTACAGATTTACACAGAGTTACACAGATGGAAACTGAGTGAAACAGAGTTAAACAGGGGCATACAGAGTTAAACAGAGTTGAACAGAGATAAACAGAGTTAAACACAGGTAAACAGAGTGAAACAGAGTGAAAAAGTGTTAAACCGAGACAAAAGAGTTAAATCGAGTTGAACAGAGGCAAACAGAGTTAAACAGAGTTAAACAGTGGCAAACAGAGTTAAACAGATTTAAAAAGAGTTAAACAGAGGTAAAGAGAGATGAACAGAGTTCAACAGAGTTAAACATAGGCAAACAGAGTTCAACAGAGTTAAATAGAGTTAAACAGAGGGAAACAGATGGAAACTGAGTGAAACAGATTCGAACAGAGGCAAACCGAGTTAAACAGCGTTAAAGAGAGGCAGGCAGAGTTAAATGGAGTTAAACAGAGGCAAACAGACTTAACCAGAATTAAACAGAGTCCAACAGAGTTAAACAGAGTTAAACAGAGGCAAACAGATGGAAACTGAGTGAACCAGAGTTAAACAGAGGTATACAGAGTTAAACAGAGTTGAACAGAGGCAAAAAGAGGTAAACAGAGTTCAACAGAGGCAAACAGTGTTCAGTAGAGTTAAACAGAGGCGTACAGAGTTAAACAGATTTAAACAGAGGAAATCAGAGTTAAACAGATTTAAACAGTGGCAAACAGAGTTAAATTGATTGAAACAGAGGCAAACAGAGTTCAACAGAGTTAAAAGAGGCATACAGAGTTTAGCAGAGGTTAACAGAGGCAAACAGATTTAAACAACGTTAAACAGAGGCAAAAAGTGTTAAATAGAGTTAAACAGTGGCAAACAGAGTTAAACAGAATTAAACAGAGGCAAAGAGATTTAAACAGTATTTAAGAGAGTCCAACAGAGTTAAACAGAGGGAAACAGATGGAAACTGACTGAAACAGAGTTAAACAGGGGCATACAGAGTTAAACAGAGTTGAACAGATGCAAACAGAGTTAAAAAGACTGAAACAGAGGCAAACAGAGTTGAACGGAGATAAACAGAGTTCAACAGAGTTAAACACAGGTAAACAGAGTGAAACAGAGTTAAACCGAGGCAAACAGAGTTAAATAGAGTTGAACAGAGGCAAACAGAGTTAAACAGAGTTAAACCTATGCAAACAGAGTTAAACAGAGGCAAACAGAGTTAAACAGAGGCAAACAGAGTGAAACAGTGTTAAAGAGAGGCAAACAGAGGTAAGCAGAGGCAAACAGAGTTAAACAGAGTTAAACAGAGTTAAACAGAGGCAAACAGAGTGAAACAGTGCTAAAGAGAGGCCAATAGAGGTAAACAGAGGCAAACAGAGTTCAACAGAGTTAAACAGAGGCAAACAGAGTTAAATGGTGTTCAGCAGAGGCAAACAGAGTTAAATAGAGTTAAATGGAGGCAAACTGAGTTAAACAGAATTAAAGTGAGGCAAACAGATTTAAACAGAGATGGACAGAGGCAAACAGATCTAAACAGAGTTAAACAGGGGCAAACATGTTTAAACAGATTTAAACAGAGGCAAACAGAGTTGAACAGAGTTAAAAGAAGCATACAGAGTTAAAGAGAGTTAAACAGAGGCAAACAGAGTTAAACAGCGTTAAACAGAGGCAAACAGAGTTTAACAGAGTTAAGCAGAGGAAAACAGAGTTAAACAGCGTTAAACAGAGGCAAACAGAGTTAAATAGAGTTAAACAATGGCAAACAGAGTAAAACAGAATTAAACAGAGGCAAGCAGTGTTAAAAAAGATTGAAACAGAGGCAAACAGAGTTCAACAGAGACAAACAGAGTTCAACAGAGGTAAACAGTGTTAAACAGAGTGAAACAGAGTTCAAAAGAGTTAAGCAGAGTTAAACAGCTTTAAACAGAGGCAAATAGAGTTAAACAGAGTTGAACAGAGGCAAACAGAGTTAAACAGAGTTAAACAGAGGCAAACAGAGTTAAACAGAGTTAAACATAGGCAAGCAGAGATCAACAGAGTTAAACAGAGGGAAAGAGATGGAAACTGTGTGAAACAGAGTTATGCCGAGGCAAACAGAATTAAACAGCTTTAAACAGAGGCAAACAGAGTTAAATAGAGTTAAACAGAGGCAAACGGAGTTAAACAGAAGTAAACAAAGTTCTACAGATTTACACAGAGTTACACAGATGGAAACTGAGTGAAACAGAGTTAAACAGGGGCATACAGAGTTAAACAGAGTTGAACAGAGATAAACAGAGTTAAACACAGGTAAACAGAGTGAAACAGAGTGAAAAAGTGTTAAACCGAGACAAAAGAGTTAAATAGAGTTGAACAGAGGCAAACAGAGTTAAACAGAGTTAAACAGTGGCAAACAGAGTTAAACAGATTTAAAAAGAGTTAAACAGAGGTAAAGAGAGATGAACAGAGTTCAACAGAGTTAAACATAGGCAAACAGAGTTCAACAGAGTTAAATAGAGTTAAACAGAGGGAAACAGATGGAAACTGAGTGAAACAGATTCGAACAGAGGCAAACCGAGTTAAACAGCGTTAAAGAGAGGCAGGCAGAGTTAAATGGAGTTAAACAGAGGCAAACAGACTTAACCAGAATTAAACAGAGTCCAACAGAGTTAAACAGAGTTAAACAGAGGCAAACAGATGGAAACTGAGTGAACCAGAGTTAAACAGAGGTATACAGAGTTAAACAGAGTTGAACAGAGGCAAAAAGAGGTAAACAGAGTTCAACAGAGGCAAACAGTGTTCAGTAGAGTTAAACAGAGGCGTACAGAGTTAAACAGATTTAAACAGAGGAAATCAGATTTAAACAGATTTAAACAGTGGCAAACAGAGTTAAATTGATTGAAACAGAGGCAAACAGAGTTCAACAGAGTTAAAAGAGGCATACAGAGTTTAGCAGAGGTTAACAGAGGCAAACAGATTTAAACAACGTTAAACAGAGGCAAAAAGTGTTAAATAGAGTTAAACAGTGGCAAACAGAGTTAAACAGAATTAAACAGAGGCAAAGAGATTTAAACAGTATTTAACAGAGTCCAACAGAGTTAAACAGAGGGAAACAGATGGAAACTGAGTGAAACAGAGTCAAACAGAGGCAAACCGAGTTAAACAGCGTTAAAGAGAGGCAAGCAGAGTTAAATAGAGTTAAACAGAGGCAAACAGAGTTAAACAGTATTAAACAGAGTCCAACAGAGTTAAACAGAGTTAAACAGAGGCAAACAGATGGAAACTGAGTGAAACAGAGTTAAACAGAGGCATACAGAGTTAAACAGAGTTGAACAGAGGCACAAAGAGGTAAACAGAGTTCAAAAGAGGCAAACAGTGTTCAATAGAGTGAAACAGAAGCATACAGAGTTAAACAGAGTTAAACAGAGTTTAACAGAGGCAAACAGAGTTAAACAGAGTTAAACAGATGCAAACAGAGTGAAATAGAGTAAAACAGAGGTATACAGAGTTAAACAGAGTTAAACAGAGTTAAACCAAGGCAAACAGAGTTAAACAGAGATGGACAGATGCAAACAGGTCTAAACAGAGTTAAACAGTGGCAAACATGTTTAAACAGATTTAAACAGAGGCAAACAGAGTTGAACAGAGTTAAAAGAGGCATACAGAGTTAAAGAGATTTGAACAGAGGCAAACAGAGTTAAACAGCGTTAAACAGAGGCAGCAGATTTAAATAGAGTTAAACAATGGCAGAGTTAAACAGAATTAAACAGAGGCAAACAGAGTTAAATAGATTGAAACCGAGGCAAACAGAGTTCAAAAGAGACAAACAGATTTCAACAGAGGTAGACAGAGTCAAGCAGAGGCAAACAGTGTTCAAAAGAGTTAAACAGAGATAAACAGCGTTAAACAGAGGCAAACAGAGTTAAACAGAGTTGAACAGAGGCAAACAGAGTTAAACAGAGTTAAACAGAGTTAAAGAGAGATAAAGAGAGACGAGCAGAGTTAAACAGATTTGAACATAGGCAAGCAGAGTTCAACAGAGTTCAACAGAGTTAAACAGAGGGAAACAGATGGAAACTGAGTGAAACAGAGTAAAACCGAGGCAAACAGAGTTAAACAGCGTTAAACAGAGGCAAACAGAGTTAAATAGAGTTAAACAGAGGCAGACGGAGTTAAATAGAAGTAAACAGAGTTCAACAGAGTTAAACAGAGTTAAACTGATTGAAAATGAGTGAAACAGAGTTAAACAGGGGCATACAGAGTTAAACAGAGTTGAATAGATGCAAACAGAGTCAAAAAGACTGAAACAGAGGGAAACAGAGTTGAACGGAGATAAACAGAGTTCAACAGAGTTAAACACAGGTAAACAGAGTGAAACAGAGTGAAACAGAGTTAAACCGAGGCAAACAGTGTTAAATAGAGTTGAACAGAGGCAAACAGAGTTAAACAGATTTAAACAGTGTTAAACAGAGGTAAAGAGAGATGAACAGAGTTAAACAGAGTTAAACATAGGCAAGCAGAGTTCAACAGAGTTAAATAGAGTTAAACAGAGGGAAACAGATGGAAAATGAGTGAAACAGAGTTAAACAGAGGCAAACCGAGTTAAACAGCGTTAAAGAGAGGCAAGCAGAGTTAAATAGAGTTAAACAGAGGCAACCAGACTGAACCAGAATTAAACAGAGTCCATCAGAGTTAAACAGAGTTAAACAGAGGCAAACAGATGGAAACTGAGTGAAACAGAGTTAAGCAGAGGCATACAGAGTTAAACAGAGTTGAACAGAGGCACAAAGAGGTAAACAGTGTTCAAAAGAGGCAAACAGTGTTCAATAGAGTGAAACAGAGGCATACAGAGTTAAACAGAGTTAAACAGATTTGAACAGAGGCAAACAGAGTTAAACAGAGTTAAACAGATGCAAACAGAGTGAAATAGAGTAAAACAGAGGTATACAGAGTTAAACAGAGTTAAACACAGGCAAACAGAGTTAAACAGATGCAAACAGAGTTAAACAGAAGTAAAGAGAGACGAGCAGAGTTAAACAGAGTTAAACATAGGCAAGCAGAGTTCAACAGAGTTAAACAGAGTTAGACAGAGGGAAACAGATGGAAACTGACTGAAACAGAGTAGAACCGAGGCAAACAGAGTTAAACAGCGTTAAACAGAGGCAAACAGAGTTAAATAGAGTTAAACAGAGGCAAACGGAGTTAAACAGAAGTAAACAGAGTTCAACAGAGTTAAACAGAGATAATCAGATGGAAACCGAGTGAAACAGAGTTAAACAGGGGCATACAGAGTTAAACAGAGTTGAACAGATGCAAACAGAGTTAAATAGACTGAAACAGAGGCAAACAGAGTTGAACAGATATAAACAGAGTTCAACAGAGTTAAACACAGGTAAACAGAGTGAAACAGAGTGAAACAGAGTTAAACCGAGGTAAACAGAGTTAAACAGAGTTACAAAGAGGAAAAGAGAGGCGAGCAGATTTAAACAGAGTTAAACTTAGGCAAACAGAGTTAAACAGAGTTGAACAGAGGCAAACAGAGTTAAACAGAGTTAAACAGAGGCAAACAGATTGAAACAGTGTTAAAGAGAGGCAAACCGAGGTAAGCAGAGGCAAACAGAGTTATACAGAGTTAAACAGAGTTAAACAGAGGCAAACAGAGTGAAACAGTGTTAAAGAGAGGCAAACAGAGGTAAACAGAGGCAAACAGAGTTAAACAGAGTTAAACAGAGTTGAACAGAGGCAAACAGAGTTAAACAGAGTTAAACAGATGCAAACAGAGTGAAACAGAGTAAAACAGAGGTATACAGAGTTAAACAGAGTTGAACAGAGTTAAACAGAGGCAAACAGAGTTAAACAGAGTTAAACAGATGCAAACAGAGTGAAACAGAGTAAAACAGAGGTATACAGAGTTAAACAGAGTTGAACAGAGTTAAACAGAGGCAAACAGAGTGAAATGGTGTTCAGCAGAGGCAAACAGAGTTAAATAGAGTTAAATGGTGGCAAACTGAGTTAAACAGAATTAAACTGAGGCAAACAGATTTAAACAGAGATGGACAGAGGCAAACAGATCTAAACAGAGTTAATCAGGGGCAAACATGTTTAAACAGATTTAAATAGAGGCAAACAGAGTTGAACAGAGTTAAAAGAGGCATACAGAGTTAAAGAGAGTTAAACAGAGGCAAACAGAGTTAAACAGCGTTAAACAGAGGCAAACAGAGTTAAATAGAGTTAAACATTGGCAAACAGAGTAAAACAGAATTAAACAGAGGCAAACAGAGTTAAATAGATTGAATCTGAGGCAAGCAGAGTTCAACAGAGACAAACAGATTTCAACAGAGGTAAACAGAGTTAAACAGAGGCAAACAGATTTCAAAAGAGTTAAACAGAGTTAAACAGCGTTAAACAGAGGCAAACAGAGTTAAACAGAGTTGAACAGAGGCAAACAGAGTTAAACAGAGTTAAACAGAGGCAAACATAGTTAAACAGAGTTAAACAGAGGTAAAGAGATACGAACAGAGTTAAACAGAGTTAAACATAGGCAAGCAGAGATCAACAGAGTTAAACAGAGGGAAACAGATGGAAACTGAGTGAAACAGAGTTATGCCGAGGCAAACAGAATTAAACAGCGTTAAACAGAGGCAAACAGAGTTAAATAGAGTTGAACAGAGGAAAACAGAGTTAAACAGAGTTAAACAGATTTAAACAGAGTTAAACAGATTTAAACAGAGTTAAACAGAGGTAAACAGAGATGAACAGAGTTAAACAGAGTTAAACATAGGCAAGCAGAGTTCAACAGAGTTAAATAGAGTTAAACAGAGGGAAACAGATGGAAACCGAGTGAAACAGAGTTAGCAGAGGCAAACCGAGTTAAACAGCGTTAAAGAGAGGCAAGCAGAGTTAAATAGAGTTAAACAGAGGCAAACAGACTTAACCAGAATTAAACAGAGTCCAACAGAGTTACACAGAGTTAAACAGAGGCAAACAGATGGAAACTGAGTGAACCAGAGTTAAACAGAGGTATACAGAGTTAAACAGAGTTCAACAGAGTTCAACAGAGACAAACAGTGTTCAGTAGAGTTGTACAGAGGCGTACAGATTTAAACAGAGTTAAACAGAGGAAATCAGAGTTAAACAGATTCAAACAGTGGCAAACAGAGTTAAATAGTTTGAAACAGAGGCGAACAGAGTTCAACAGAGTTAAAAGAGGCATACAGAGTTTAGCAGAGGATAACAGAGGCAAACAGAGTTAAACAACGTTAAACAGAGGCAAACAGAGTTAAATAGAGTTAAACAGTGGCAAACAGAGTTAAACAGAATTAAACAGAGGCAAACAGAGTTTAACAGCGTTAAAGAGAGGCAAGCAGAGTTACATAGAGTTAAACAGAGGGAAACAGAGTTAAACAGAATTAAACAGAGTCCAACAGAGTTAAACATAGGCAAACAGATGGAAACTGAGTGAAACAGAGTTAAATAGAGGCATACAGAGTTAAGCAGTGTTGAACAGAGGCACAAAGAGGTAAACAGAGTTCAAAAGAGGCAAACAGTGTTCAGTAGAGTGAAACAGAGGCATACAGAGTTAAACAGAGTTAAACAGAGTTGAACAGAGGCAAACAGAGTTAAACAGAGTTAAACAGTTGCAAACAGAGTGAAATAGAGTAAAACAGAGGTATACAGAGATAAACAGAGTTAAACAGAGTTAAACCGAGGCAAACCGAGTTAAACAGAGTTAAAGAGAGGTAAAGAGAGACGACCAGAGTTGAACATTGGCAAGCAGAGCTCAACAGAGTTATATAGAGTTAAACAGAGTTAAACAGAGGTAAACAGAGTTAAATGGAGTTCAACAGAGGCAAACAGATTTAAATAGAGTTAAATGGAGGCAGCAGATTTAAATAGAGATAAACAATGGCAAACAGAGGTGAACAGAATTAAAAAGAGGCAAACAGAGTTAAATAGATTGAAACAGAGGCAAACAGAGTTCAACAGAGGCAAACAGATTTCAACAGAGGTAAACAGAGTTGAACAGAGGCACACAGAGTTCAAAAGAGTTAAACAGAGTTAAACAGCGTTAAACAGAGGCAAATAGAGTTAAACAGAGTTGAACAGAGGCAAACAGAGTTAAACAGAGTTAAACAGCAGCAAACAGAGTTAAACAGAGTTAAGCAGAGTTAAACAGAGGTAAAGAGAGACGAACAGAGTTAATCAGAGTTGAACATTGGCAAGCAGAGTTCAACAGAGTTCAACAGAGTTAAACAGAGGGAAACAGTTGGAAACTGAGTGAAACAGCGTTAAACAGAGGCAAACAGAGTTAAATAGAGTTAAACAGAGGCAAACGGAGTTAAACAGAAGTAAACAGAGTACAACAGAGTTAAACAGAGTTAAACAGATGGAAACTGAGTGAAACAAAGTTAAACAGGGGCATACAGAGTTAAATAGAGTTGAACAGATGCAAACAGAGTTAAATAGACTGAAACAGAGGCAAACAGAGTTGAACAGAGATAAACAGAGTTCAACAGAGTTAAACACAGGTAAACAGAGTTAAACAGTGTTAAACCGAAGCAAACAGAGTTAAACAGAGTTAAACAGTGGCAAACAGAGTTAAACAGATTTAAACAGAGTTAAACAGAGGTAAAGAGAGATGAACAGAGTTAAACGGAGTTAAACATAGGCAAGCAGAGTTCAACAGAGTTAAATAGAGTTAAACAGAGGGAAACAGATGGAAAATGAGTGAAACAGAGTTAAACAGAGGCAAACCGAGTTAAAGAGCGTTAAAGAAAGGCAAGCAGAGTTAAATAGAGTTAAACAGAGGCAAACAGACTTAACCAGAATTAAACAGAGTCCAACAGATTTAAACAGAGTTAAACAGAGGCAAACAGATGGAAACTGAGTGAACCAGAGTTAAACAGAGGTATACAGAGTTAAACACAGGCAAAAAGAGGTAAACAGAGTTCAACAGAGGCAAACAGTGTTCAGTAGAGTTAAACAGTGGCGTACAGAGTTAAACAGAGTTTAACAGAGGAAATCAGAGTTAAACAGATTTAAACAGTGGCAAACAGAGTAAAATAGATTGAAACAGAGGCAAACAGAGATAAACAGAGTTCAACAGAGTTAAACACAGGTAAACAGATTGAAACAGAGTGAAACAGAGTTACCGAGGCAAACAGAGTTACATAGAGTTGAACAGAGGCAAACAGATTTAAACAGAGTTAAACAGTGGCAAACAGAGTTAAACAGATTTAAACAGAGTTAAACAGAGGTAAAGAGAGATGAACAGAGTTAAACAGAGTTAAACATAGGCAAGCAGAGTTCAACAGAGTTAAATAGAGTTGAACAGAGGGAAACAGATGGAAACTGAGTGAAACAGAGTTAAACAGAGGCAAACCGAGTTAAACAGCGTTAAAGAGAGGCAAGCAGAGTTAAATAGAGTTAAACAGAGGCAAACAGACTTAACCAGAATTAAACAGAGTCCAACAGAGTTAAACAGAGTTAAACAGAGGCAAACAGATGGAAACTGAGTGAACCAGAGTTAAACAGAGGTATACAGAGTTAAACAGAGTTGAACAGAGGCAAAAAGAGGTAAACAGAGTTCAACAGAGGCAAACAGTGTTCAGTAGAGTTAAACAGAGGCGTACAGAGTTAAACAGAGTTAAACAGAGGAAATCAGAGTTAAACAGTTTTAAACAGTGGCAAACAGAGTTAAATAGATTGAAACAGAGGCAAACAGATTTCAACAGAGTTAAAAGAGGCATACAGAGTTTAGCAGAGGTTAACAGAGGCAAACAAATTTAAACAACGTTAAACAGAGGCAAACAGAGTTAAATAGAGTTAAACAGTGGCAAACAGAGTTAAACAGAATTAAACAGAGGCAAACAGATTTGAACAGTTTAAAGAGAGGCAAGCAGAGTTAAATAGAGTTAAACAGAGGCAAACAGAGTTAAACAGTATTAAACAGAGTCCAACAGAGTTAAACAGAGTTAAACACAGGCAAACAGATGGAAACTGAGTGAAACAGAGTTAAACAGAGGCATACAGAGTTAAACAGAGTTGAGCAGAGGCAGAGTTAAACAGAGTTAAACAGATGCAAACAGAGTGAAACAGAGTTAAACAGAGGTATACAGAGTTAAACAGAGTTAAACATAGGCAAGCAGAGTTCAACAGAGTTAAATAGAGTTAAACAGAGGGAAACAGATGGAAACTGAGTGGAACAGAGTTAAACAGAGGCAAACCGAGTTAAACAGCGTTAAAGAGAGGCAAGCAGAGTTAAATAGAGTTAAACAGAGGCAAACAGACTTAACCAGAATTAAACAGAGTCCAACAGAGTTAAACAGAGATAAACAGAGGCAAACAGAAGTAAACAGAGTTCAACAGAGTTAAACAGAGTTGAACAGATGCAAACAGAGTGAAATAGACTGAAACAGAGGCAAACAGAGTTGAACAGAGATAAACAGAGTTCAACAGAGTTAAACACAGGTACACAGAATGAAACAGAATGAAACAGTGTTAAACCGAGGCAAACAGTTTTAAATAGAGTTAAACAGAGGCAAACAGAGTTAAACAGAGTTAAACAGTGGCAAACAGAGTTAAACAGATTTAAACAGAGGTAAAGAGAGATGAACAGAGTTAAACAGAAATAAACATAGGCAAGCATAGTTCAACAGAGTTAAATAGAGTTAAGCAGAGGGAAACAGATGGAAACTGAGTGAAACAGAGTTAAACAGAGGCAAACCGAGTTAAACAGCGTTAAAGAGAGGTAAAGAGAGACGAACAGAGTTAAACAGAGTTGAACATTGGCAAGCGGAGTTCAACAGAGTTAAACAGAGGGAAACAGATGGAAACTGAGTGAAATAGAGTAAATCCGAGGCAAACAGAATTAAACAGCGTTAAACAGAGGCAAACAGATTTGAAAGAGATAAACAGAGTTCAACAGAGTTAAACACAGGTAAACAGAGTGAAAGAGAGTTAAACCGAGGCAAACAGAGTTAAATAGAGTTAAACAGTGGCAAACAGAGTTAAGCAGATTTAAACAGAGTTAAACAGAGGTAAAGAGAGATGAACAGAGTTAAACAGAGTTAAATATAGGCAAGCAGAATTCAACAGAGTTAAATAGAGTTAAACAGAGGGAAACAGATGGAAACTGAGTGAAATAGAGTAAATCCGAGGCAAACAGAGTTAAACAGCGTTAAACAGAGGCAAACAGAGTTAAATAGAGTTAAACAGAGGCAAACGGGGTTAAACAGAAGTAAACAGAGTTCAACAGAGTTAAACAGTGTTAAACAGATGGAAACTGAGTTAAACAGAGTTAAACAGGGGCATACAGAGTTAAACAGAGTTGAACAGATGCAAACAGAGTTAAATAGACTGAAACAGAGGCAAACAGAGTTGAACAGAGATAAACAGAGTTCAACAGAGTTAAACACAGGTAAACAGAGTGAAACAGAGTTAAACCGAGGCAAACAGAGTTAAATAGAGTTGAACAGAGGCAAACAGAGTTAAACAGAGTTAAACAGTGTCAAACAGAGTTAAACAGATTTAAACAGAGTTAAACAGAGGTAAAGAGAGATGAACAGAGTTAAACGGAGTTAAACATAGGCAAGCAGAGTTCAACAGAGTTAAATAGAGTTAAACAGAGGGAAACAGATGGAAACTGAGTGAAACAGAGTTAAACAGAGGCAAACCGAGTTAAACAGCGTTAAAGAGAGGCAAGCAGAGTTAAATAGAGTTAAACAGAGACAAACAGACTTAACCAGAATTAAACAGAGTCCAACAGAGTTAAACAGAGTTAAACAGAGGCAAACAGATGGAAACTGAGTGAACCAGAGTTAAACAGAGGCAAACCGAGTTAAACAGCGTTAAAGAAAGGCAAGCAGAGTTAAATAGAGTTAAACAGAGGCAAACAGACTTAACCAGAATTAAACAGAGTCCAACAGAGTTAAACAGAGTTAAACAGAGGCAAACAGATGGAAACTGAGTGAACCAGAGTTAAACAGAGGCATACAGAGTTAAACAGAGTTGAACAGAGGCAAAAAGAGGTAAACAGAGTTAAACAGAGGCAAACAGAGTTAAACAGAGTTAAACAGATGTAAAGAGAGATGAACAGAGTTAAACAGAGTTAAACATAGGCAAGCAGAGTTCAACAGAGTTAAATAGAGTTAAACAGAGGGAAACAGATGGAAACTGAGTGGGACAGAGTTAAACAGAGGCAAACCGAGTTAAACAGCGTTAAAGAGAGGCAAGCAGAGTTAAATAGAGTTAAACGGAGGCAAACAGACTTAACCAGAATTAAACAGAGTCCAACAGAGTTAAAGAGAGTTAACCAGAGGCAAACAGAAGTAAACAGAGTTCAACAGAGTTAAACAGAGTTGAACAGATGCAAACAGAGTTAAATAGACTGAAACAGAGGCAAACAGAGTTGAACAGAGATAAACAGAGTTCAACAGAGTTAAACACAGGTAAACAGAATGAAACAGAATGAAACAGTGTTAAACCGAGGCAAACAGTTTTAAATAGAGTTAAACAGAGGCAAACAGAGTTAAACAGAGTTAAACAGTGGCAAACAGAGTTAAACAGAGTTAAACAGAGGTAAAGAGAGATGAACAGAGTTAAACAGAGTTAAACATAGGCAAGCATAGTTCAACAGAGTTAAATAGAGTTAAACAGAGGGAAACAGATGGAAACTGAGTGAAACAGAGTTAAACAGAGGCAAACAGAGTTAAACAGAGTTAAACAGTGGCAAACAGAGTTAAACAGAGTTAAACAGAGGTAAAGAGAGATGAACAGAGTTAAACAGAGTTAAACATAGGCAAGCATAGTTCAACAGAGTTAAATAGAGTTAAACAGATGGAAACAGATGGAAACTGAGTGAAACAGAGTTAAACAGAGGCAAACCGAGTTAAACAGCGTTAAAGAGAGGTAAAGAGAGACGAACAGAGTTAAACAGAGTTGAACATTGGCAAGCAGAGTTCAACAGAGTTAAACAGAGGGAAACAGATGGAAACTGAGCGAAATAGAGTAAATCCGAGGCAAACAGAGTTAAACAGCGTTAAACAGAGGCAAACAGAGTTAAATAGAGTTAAACAGAGGCAAACGGAGTTAAACAGAAGTAAACAGAGTTCAACAGAGTTAAACAGAGTTAAACAGATGGAAACTGAGTGAAACAGAGTTAAACAGGTTCATACAGAGTTAAACAGAGTTGAACAGATGCAAACAGAGTTAAATAGACTGAAACAGAGGCAAACAGAGTTGAACAGAGATAAACAGAGTTCAACAGAGTTAAACACAGGTAAACAGAGTGAAACAGAGTTAAACCGAGGCAAACAGAGTTAAATAGAGTTAAACAGTGGCAGACAGAGTTAAACAGATTTAAACAGAGTTAAACAGAGGTAAAGAGAGATGAACAGAGTTAAACAGAGTTAAATATAGGCAAGCAGAGTTGAACAGAGTTAAATAGAGTTAAACAGTGGCAAACAGAGTTAAACAGATTTAAACAGAGTTAAACAGAGGTAAAGAGAGATGAACAGAGTTAAACAGAGTTAAATATAGGCAAGCAGAGTTCAACAGAGTTAAATAGAGTTAAACAGAGGGAAACAGATGGAAACTGAGTGAAATAGAGTAAATCCGAGGCAAACAGAGTTAAACAGCGTTAAACAGAGGCAAACAGAGTTAAATAGAGTTAAACAGAGGCAAACGGGGTTAAACAGAGTTCAACAGACTTAAACAGTGTTAAACAGATGGAAACTGAGTTAAACAGAGTTAAACAGGGGCATACAGAGTTAAACAGAGTTGAACAGATGCAAACAGAGTTAAATAGACTGAAACAGAGGCAAACAGAGTTGAACAGAGATAAACAGAGTTCAACAGAGTTAAACACAGGTAAACAGAGTGAAACAGAGTTAAACCGAGGCAAACAGAGTTAAATAGAGTTGAACAGAGGCAAACAGAGTTAAACAGAGTTAAACAGTGTCAAACAGAGTTAAACAGATTTAAACAGAGTTAAACAGAGGTAAAGAGAGATGAACACAGTTAAACAGAGTTAAACATAGGCAAGCAGAGTTCAACAGAGTTAAATAGAGTTAAACAGAGGGAAACAGATGGAAACTGAGTGAAACAGAGTTAAACAGAGGCAAACCGAGTTAAACAGCGTTAAAGAAAGGCAAGCAGAGTTAAATAGAGTTAAACAGAGGCAAACAGACTTAACCAGAATTAAACAGAGTCCAACAGAGTTAAACAGAGTTAAACAGAGGCAAACAGATGGAAACTGAGTGAACCAGAGTTAAACTGAGGCATACAGAGTTAAACAGAGTTGAACAGAGGCAAAAAGAGGTAAACAGAGTTCAACAGAGGCAAACAGTGTTCAGTCGAGTTAAACAGAGGCGTACAGAGTTAAACAGAGTTTAACAGTGGCAAACAGAGTAAAATAGATTGAAACAGAGGCAAACAGAGTTGAACAGAGATGAACAGAGTTCAACAGAGTTAAACACAGGTAAACAGATTGAAACAGAGTGAAACAGAGTTAAACCGAGGCAAACAGAGTTAAATAGAGTTGAACAGAGGCAAACAGATTTAAACAGTGGCAAACAGAGTTAAACAGATTTAAACAGAGTTAAACCGAGGTATGAGAGATGAACAGAGTTAAACAGATTTAAACATAGGCAAGCAGAGTTCAACAGAGTTAAATAGAGTTAAACAGAGTTGAACAGAGGCAAAAAGAGGTAAACAGAGTTCAACAGAGGCAAACAGTGTTCAGTAGAGTTAAACAGAGGCGTACAGAGTTAAACAGAGTTAAACAGAGGAAATCAGAGTTAAACAGTTTTAAACAGTGGCAAACAGAGTTAAATAGATTGAAACAGAGGCAAACAGTGTTCAACAGAGTTAAAAGAGGCATACAGAGTTTAGCAGAGGTTAACAGAGGCAAACAGAGTTAAACAACGTTAAACAGAGGCAAACAGAGTTAAATAGAGTTAAACAGTGGCAAACAGAGTTAAACAGAATTAAACAGAGGCAAACAGATTTGAACAGTTTAAAGAGAGGCAAGCAGAGTTAAATAGAGTTAAACAGAGGCAAACAGAGTTAAACAGTATTAAACAGAGTCCAACAGAGTTAAACAGAGTTAAACACAGGCAAACAGATGGAAACTGAGTGAAACAGAGTTAAACAGCGGCATACAGAGTTAAACAGAGTTGAACAGAGGCACAAAGAGGTAAACAGAGTTTCAAAGAGGCAAACAGTGTTCAATAGAGTGAAACAGAGGCATACAGAGTTAAACAGAGTTGAGCAGAGGCAGAGTTAAACAGAGTTAAACAGATGCAAACAGAGTGAAACAGAGTAAAACAGAGGTATACAGAGTTAAACAGAGTTAAACAGAGGCAAACAGATTTAAACAGAGTTAAACAGATGTAAAGAGAGATGAACAGAGTTAAACAGAGTTAAACATAGGCAAGCAGAGTTCAACAGAGTTAAATAGAGTTGAACAGAGGGAAACAGATGGAAACTGAGTGAAACAGAGTTAAACAGACGCAAACCGAGTTAAACAGCGTTAGAGGCAAGCAGAGTGAAATAGAGTTAAACAGAGGCAAACAGACTTAACCAGAATTAAACAGAGTCTAACAGAGTTAAACAGAGGCAAACAGATGGAAACTGAGTGAACCAGAGTTAAACAGAGGTATACAGAGTTAAACAGCGTTGAACAGAGGCAAAAAGAGGTAAACAGAGTTCAACAGAGGCAAACAGTGTTCAGTAGAGTTAAACAGAGGCGTACAGAGTTAAACAGAGTTAAACAGAGGAAATCAGAGTTAAACAGTTTTAAACAGTGGCAAACAGAGTTCAACAGAGTTAAAGGAGGCATACAGAGTTTAGCAGAGGTTAACAGAGGCAAACAGACTTAAACAACGTTAAACAGAGGCAAACAGAGTTAAATAGAGTTAAACAGTGGCAAACAGAGTTAAACAGAATTAAACAGAGGCAAACAGATTTGAACAGTTTAAAGCGAGGCAAGCAGAGTTAAATAGAGTTAAACAGAGGCAAACAGAGTTAAACAGTATTAAACAGAGTCCAACAGAGTTAAACAGAGTTAAACACAGGCAAACAGATGGAAACTGAGTGAAACAGAGTTAATCAGAGGCATACAGAGTTAAACAGAGTTGAGCAGAGGCAGAGTTAAACAGAGTTAAACAGATGCAAACAGAGTGAAACAGAGTAAAACAGAGGTATACAGAGTTAAACAGAGTTAAACAGAGGCAAACAGAGTTAAACAGAGGTAAAGAGAGATGAACAGAGTTAAACAGAGTTAAACATAGGCAAGCAGAGTTCAACAGAGTTAAATAGAATTAAACAGAGGGAAACAGATGGAAACTGAGTGAAACAGAGTTAAACAGAGGCAAACCGAGTTAAACAGCGTTAAAGAGAGGCAAGCAGAGTTAAATAGAGTTAAACAGAGGCAAACAGACTTAACCAGAATTAAACAGAGTCCAACAGAGTTAAACAAAGTTAAACAGAGGCAAACAGAAGTAAACAGAGTTCAACAGAGTTAAACAGAGTTGAATAGATGCAAACAGAGTTAAATAGACTGAAACAGAGGCAAACAGAGTTTAACAGAGATAAACAGAGTCCAACAGAGTTAAACAGAGTTAAACAGAGGCAAACAGATGGAAACCGAGTGAACCAGAGTTAAACAGAGGTACACAGAGTTAAACAGAGTTGAACAGAGGCAAAAAGAGGTAAACAGAGTTCAACAGAGGCAAACAGTGTTCAGTAGAGTTAAACTGAGGCGTACAGAGTTAAACAGAGTTAAACAGAGGAAATCAGAGTTAAACAGATTGAAACAGTGGCAAACAGAGTTAAATAGATTGAAACAGAGGCAAACAGAGTTCAACAGAGTTAAAAGAGGCATACAGAGTTTAGCAGAGGTAAACAGAGGCAAACAGAGTAAAACAACGTTAAACAGAGGCAAACAGAGTTAAGTAGAGTTAAACAGTGGCAAACAGAGTTAAACAGAATTAAACAGAGGCAAACAGAGTTTAACAGTTTAAAGAAAGGCAAGCAGAGTTAAACAGAGTTA
Source organism: Isurus oxyrinchus (assembly GCA_026770705.1). NCBI lineage: Eukaryota > Metazoa > Chordata > Chondrichthyes > Lamniformes > Lamnidae > Isurus > Isurus oxyrinchus. The sequence continues at coordinate 51,006 of JANJGN010002489.1, forward strand.
AACAGAGGCAAACAGAGTTAAACAGTATTAAACAGAGTCCAACAGAGTTAAACAGAGTTAAACACCGGCAAACAGATGGAAACTGAATGAAATAGAGTTAAACAGAGGCATACAGAGTTAAACAGAGTTGAACAGAGGCACAAAGAGGTAAACAGAGTTTCAGAGAGGCAAACAGTGTTCAATAGAGTGAAACAGAGGCATACAGAGTTAAACAGAGTTAAACAGAGTTGAGCAGAGGCAGAGTTAAACAGAGTTAAACAGATGCAAACAGAGTGAAACAGAGTAAAACAGAGGTATACAGAGTTAAACAGAGTTAAACAGAGGCAAACAGAGTTAAACAGAGTTAAACAGAGGTAAAGAGAGATGAACAGAGTTAAACAGAGTTAAACATAGGCAAGCATAGTTCAACAGAGTTAAATAGAATGAAACAGAGGGAAACAGATGGAAACTGAGTGAAACAGAGTTAAACAGAGGCAAACCGAGTTAACAAGCGTTAAAGAGAGGCAAGCAGAGTTAAATAGAGTTAAACAGAGGCAAACAGACTTAACCAGAATTAAACAGAGTCCAACAGAGTTAAACAAAGTTAAACAGAGGCAAACAGAAGTAAACAGATTTCAACAGAGTTAAACAGAGTTGAACAGATGCAAACAGAGTTAAATAGACTGAAACAGAGGCAAACAGAGTTTAACAGAGATAAACAGAGTTCAACAGAGTTAAACAGAGACAAACAGAGTGAAACAGAGAATGAAACAGTGTTCAACCGAGGCAAACAGTTTTAAATAGAGTTGAACAGAGGCAAACAGAGTTAAACAGAGTTTAACAGTGGCAAACAGAGTTAAACACAGTTAAACAGAGTTAAACAGAGGTAAAGAGAGATGAACAGAGTTAAACAAAGTTAAACATAGGCAAGCAGAGTTCAACAGAGTTAAATAGAGTTAAACAGAGGGAAACAGATGGAAACTGAGTGAAACAGAGTTAAACAGAGGCAAACCGAGTTAAACAGCGTTAAAGAGAGGTAAAGAGAGACGAACAGAGTTAAACAGAGTTGAACATTGGCAAGCAGAGTTCAACAGAGTTAAACAGAGTTACACAGAGGGAAACAGATGGAAACTGAGTGAAATAGAGTAAATCCGAGGCAAACAGAGTTAAACAGCGTTAAACAGAGGCAAACAGAGTTAAATAGAGTTAAACAGAGGCAAACGGAGTTAAACAGAAGTAAACAGAGTACAACAGAGTTAAACAGAGTTAAACAGATGGAAACTGAGTGAAACAGAGTTAAACAGGGGCATACAGAGTTAAACAGAGTTGAACAGATGCAAACAGAGTTAAATAGACTGAAACAGAGGCAAACAGAGTTGAACAGAGATAAACAGAGTTCAGCAGAGTTAAACAGAGGGAAACAGATGGAAACAGAGTGAAACAGAGTTAAACCGAGGCAAACAGATTTAAATATAGTTGAACAGAGGCAAACAGAGTTATACAGAGTTAAACAGTGGTAAACAGAGTTAAACAGATTTAAACAGAGTTAAACAGAGGTAAAGAGAGATAAACAAAGTTAAACAGAGTTAAACATAGGCAAGCAGAGTTCAACAGAGTTAAATAGAGTTAAACAGAGGGAAACAGATGGAAACTGAGTGAAACAGAGTTAAACAGGGGCAAACCGAGTTAAACAGCGTTAAAGAAAGGCAAGCAGAGTTAAATAGAGTTAAACAGAGGCAGCAGACTTAACCAGAATTAACAGAGTCCAACAGAGTTAAACAGAGGCATACAGAGTTAAACAGAGTTGAACAGAGGCACAAAGAGGTAAACAGAGTTTCAAAGAGGCAAACAGTGTTCAATAGAGTGAAACAGAGGCATACAGAGTTAAACAGAGTTAAACAGAGAAGAGCAGAGGCAGAGTTAAACAGAGTTAAACAGATGCAAACAGAGTGAAACAGAGTAAAACAGAGGTATACAGAGTTAAACAGAGTTAAACAGAGGCAAACAGATTTAAACAGAGTTAAACAGATGTAAAGAGAGATGAACAGAGTTAAACAGAGTTAAACATAGGCAAGCAGAGTTCAACAGAGTTAAATAGAATTAAACAGAGGGAAACAGATGGAAACAGAGTGAAACAGAGTAAAACAGAGGTATACAGAGTTAAACAGAGTTAAACAGAGGCAAACAGAGTTAAACAGAGTTAAACAGAGGTAAAGAGAGATGAACAGAGTTAAACAGAGTTAAACATAGGCAAGCATAGTTCAACAGAGTTAAATAGAATGAAACAGAGGGAAACAGATGGAAACTGAGTGAAACAGAGTTAAACAGAGGCAAACCGAGTTAACCAGCGTTAAAGAGAGGCAAGCAGAGTTAAATAGAGTTAAACAGAGGCAAACAGACTTAACCAGAATTAAACAGAGTCCAACAGAGTTAAACAAAGTTAAACAGAGGCAAACAGAAGTAAACAGAGTTCAACAGAGTTAAACAGAGTTGAACAGATGCAAACAGAGTTAAATAGACTGAAACAGATGCAAACAGAGTTTAACAGAGATAAACAGAGTTCAACAGAGTTAAACAGAGACAAACAGAGTGAAACAGAGAATGAAACAGTGTTCAACCGAGGCAAACAGTTTTAAATAGAGTTGAACAGAGGCAAACTGAGTTAAACAGAGTTTAACAGTGGCAAACAGAGTTAAACACAGTTAAACAGAGTTAAACAGAGGTAAAGAGAGATGAACAGAGTTAAACAAAGTTAAACATAGGCAAGCAGAGTTCAACAGAGTTAAATAGAGTTAAACAGAGGGAAACAGATGGAAACTGAGTGAAACAGAGTTAAACAGAGGCAAACCGAGTTAAACAGCGTTAAAGAGAGGTAAAGAGAGACGAACAGAGTTAAACAGAGTTGAACATTGGCAAGCAGAGTTCAACAGAGTTAAACAGAGTTACACAGAGGGAAACAGATGGAAACTGAGTGAAATAGAGTAAATCCGAGGCAAACAGAGTTAAACAGCGTTAAACAGAGGCAAACAGAGTTAAATAGAGTTAAACAGAGGCAAACGGAGTTAAACAGAAGTAAACAGAGTACAACAGAGTTAAACAGAGTTAAACAGATGGAAACTGAGTGAAACAGAGTTAAACAGGGGCATACAGAGTTAAACAGAGTTGAACAGATGCAAACAGAGTTAAATAGACTGAAACAGAGGCAAACAGAGTTGAACAGAGATAAACAGAGTTCAGCAGAGTTAAACAGAGGGAAACAGATGGAAACAGAGTGAAACAGAGTTAAACCGAGGCAAACAGATTTAAATATAGTTGAACAGAGGCAAACAGAGTTATACAGAGTTAAACAGTGGTAAACAGAGTTAAACAGATTTAAACAGAGTTAAACAGAGGTAAAGAGAGATAAACAAAGTTAAACAGAGTTAAACATAGGCAAGCAGAGTTCAACAGAGTTAAATAGAGTTAAACAGAGGGAAACAGATGGAAACTGAGTGAAACAGAGTTAAACAGGGGCAAACCGAGTTAAACAGCGTTAAAGAAAGGCAAGCAGAGTTAAATAGAGTTAAACAGAGGCAGCAGACTTAACCAGAATTAACAGAGTCCAACAGAGTTAAACAGAGGCATACAGAGTTAAACAGAGTTGAACAGAGGCACAAAGAGGTAAACAGAGTTTCAAAGAGGCAAACAGTGTTCAATAGAGTGAAACAGAGGCAAACAGAGTTAAATAGAGTTAAACAGTGGCAAACAGAGTTAAACAGAATTAAACAGAGGCAAACAGATTTGAACAGTTTAAAGCGAGGCAAGCAGAGTTAAATAGAGTTAAACAGAGGCAAACAGAGTTAAACAGTATTAAACAGAGTCCAACAGAGTTAAACAGAGTTAAACACAGGCAAACAGATGGAAACTGAGTGAAACAGAGTTAATCAGAGGCATACAGAGTTAAACAGAGTTGAGCAGAGGCAGAGTTAAACAGAGTTAAACAGATGCAAACAGAGTGAAACAGAGTAAAACAGAGGTATACAGAGTTAAACAGAGTTAAACAGAGGCAAACAGAGTTAAACAGAGTTAAACAGAGGTAAAGAGAGATGAACAGAGTTAAACAGAGTTAAACATAGGCAAGCAGAGTTCAACAGAGTTAAATAGAATTAAACAGAGGGAAACAGATGGAAACTGAGTGAAACAGAGTTAAACAGAGGCAAACCGAGTTAAACAGCGTTAAAGAGAGGCAAGCAGAGTTAAATATAGTTAAACAGAGGCAAACAGACTTAACCAGAATTAAACAGAGTCCAACAGAGTTAAACAAAGTTAAACAGAGGCAAACAGAAGTAAACAGAGTTCAACAGAGTTAAACAGAGTTGAATAGATGCAAACAGAGTTAAATAGACTGAAACAGAGGCAAACAGAGTTTAACAGAGATAAACAGAGTCCAACAGAGTTAAACAGAGTTAAACAGAGGCAAACAGATGGAAACCGAGTGAACCAGAGTTAAACAGAGGTACACAGAGTTAAACAGAGTTGAACAGAGGCAAAAAGAGGTAAACAGAGTTCAACAGAGGCAAACAGTGTTCAGTAGAGTTAAACTGAGGCGTACAGAGTTAAACAGAGTTAAACAGAGGAAATCAGAGTTAAACAGATTGAAACAGTGGCAAACAGAGTTAAATAGATTGAAACAGAGGCAAACAGAGTTCAACAGAGTTAAAAGAGGCATACAGAGTTTAGCAGAGGTAAACAGAGGCAAACAGAGTAAAACAACGTTAAACAGAGGCAAACAGAGTTAAGTAGAGTTAAACAGTGGCAAACAGAGTTAAACAGAATTAAACAGAGGCAAACAGAGTTTAACAGTTTAAAGAAAGGCAAGCAGAGTTAAACAGAGTTAAACAGAGGCAAACAGAGTTAAACAGTATTAAACAGAGTCCAACAGAGTTAAACAGAGTTAAACATAGGCAAACAGATGGAAACTGAATGAAATAGAGTTAAACAGAGGCATACAGAGTTAAACAGAGTTGAACAGAGGCACAAAGAGGTAAACAGAGTTTCAGAGAGGCAAACAGTGTTCAATAGAGTGAAACAGAGGCATACAGAGTTAAACAGAGTTAAACAGAGTTGAGCAGAGGCAGAGTTAAACAGAGTTAAACAGATGCAAACAGAGTGAAACAGAGTAAAACAGAGGTATACAGAGTTAAACAGAGTTAAACAGAGGCAAACAGAGTTAAACAGAGTTAAACAGAGGTAAAGAGAGATGAACAGAGTTAAACAGAGTTAAACATAGGCAAGCATAGTTCAACAGAGTTAAATAGAATGAAACAGAGGGAAACAGATGGAAACTGAGTGAAACAGAGTTAAACAGAGGCAAACCGAGTTAACCAGCGTTAAAGAGAGGCAAGCAGAGTTAAATAGAGTTAAACAGAGGCAAACAGACTTAACCAGAATTAAACAGAGTTCAACAGAGTTAAACAGAGTTGAACAGATGCAAACAGAGTTAAATAGACTGAAACAGAGGCAAACAGAGTTTAACAGAGATAAACAGAGTTCAACAGAGTTAAACAGAGACAAACAGAGTGAAACAGAGAATGAAACAGTGTTCAACCGAGGCAAACAGTTTTAAATAGAGTTGAACAGAGGCAAACAGAGTTAAACAGAGTTTAACAGTGGCAAACAGAGTTAAACACAGTTAAACAGAGTTAAACAGAGGTAAAGAGAGATGAACAGAGTTAAACAAAGTTAAACATAGGCAAGCAGAGTTCAACAGAGTTAAATAGAGTTAAACAGAGGGAAACAGATGGAAACTGAGTGAAACAGAGTTAAACAGAGGCAAACCGAGTTAAACAGCGTTAAAGAGAGGTAAAGAGAGACGAACAGAGTTAAACAGAGTTGAACATTGGCAAGCAGAGTTCAACAGAGTTAAACAGAGTTACACAGAGGGAAACAGATGGAAACTGAGTGAAATAGAGTAAATCCGAGGCAAACAGAGTTAAACAGCGTTAAACAGAGGCAAACAGAGTTAAATAGAGTTAAACAGAGGCAAACGGAGTTAAACAGAAGTAAACAGAGTACAACAGAGTTAAACAGAGTTAAACAGATGGAAACTGAGTGAAACAGAGTTAAACAGGGGCATACAGAGTTAAACAGAGTTGAACAGATGCAAACAGAGTTAAATAGACTGAAACAGAGGCAAACAGAGTTGAACAGAGATAAACAGAGTTCAGCAGAGTTAAACAGAGGGAAACAGATGGAAACAGAGTGAAACAGAGTTAAACCGAGGCAAACAGATTTAAATATAGTTGAACAGAGGCAAACAGAGTTATACAGAGTTAAACAGTGGTAAACAGAGTTAAACAGATTTAAACAGAGTTAAACAGAGGTAAAGAGAGATAAACAAAGTTAAACAGAGTTAAACATAGGCAAGCAGAGTTCAACAGAGTTAAATAGAGTTAAACAGAGGGAAACAGATGGAAACTGAGTGAAACAGAGTTAAACAGGGGCAAACCGAGTTAAACAGCGTTAAAGAAAGGCAAGCAGAGTTAAATAGAGTTAAACAGAGGCAGCAGACTTAACCAGAATTAACAGAGTACAAACAGAGTTAAACAGAGGCATACAGAGTTAAACAGAGTTGAACAGAGGCACAAAGAGGTAAACAGAGTTTCAAAGAGGCAAACAGTGTTCAATAGAGTGAAACAGAGGCATACAGAGTTAAACAGAGTTAAACAGAGAAGAGCAGAGGCAGAGTTAAACAGAGTTAAACAGATGCAAACAGAGTGAAACAGAGTAAAACAGAGGTATACAGAGTTAAACAGAGTTAAACAGAGGCAAACAGATTTAAACAGAGTTAAACAGATGTAAAGAGAGATGAACAGAGTTAAACAGAGTTAAACATAGGCAAGCAGAGTTCAACAGAGTTAAATAGAATTAAACAGAGGGAAACAGATGGAAACTGAGTGAAACAGAGTTAAACAGAGGCAAACCGAGTTAAACAGCGTTAAAGAGAGGCAAGCAGAGTTAAATAGAGTTAAACAGAGTTAAACAGAGGCAAACAGAAGTAAACAGAGTTCAACAGAGTTAAACAGAGTTGAACAGATGCAAACAGAGTTAAATAGACTGAAACAGAGGCAAACAGAGTTTAACAGAGATAAACAGATTTCAACAGAGTTAAACACAGGTAAACAGAGTGCAACAGAATGAAACAGTGTTAAACCGAGGCAAACAGTTTTAAATAGAGTTGAACAGAGGCAAACAGAGTTAAACAGAGTTTAACAGTGGCAAACAGAGTTAAACAGAGTTAAACAGAGGTAAAGAGAGATGAACAGAGTTAAACAGAGTTAAACATAGGCAAGCAGAGTTCAACAGAGTTCAACAGAGTTAAACAGAGTTAAACAGAGGGAAACAGATGGAAACTGAGTGAAATAGAGTAAATCCGAGGCAAACAGAGTTAAACAGCGTTAAACAGAGGCAAACAGAGTTAAGTAGAGTTAAACAGAGGTAAACGGAGTTAAACAGAAGTAAACAGAGTTCAACAGAGTGAAACAGAGTTAAACAGATGGAACCTGAGTGAAATGAGTTAAACAGGGGCATACAGAGTTAAACAGAGTTGAACAGATGCAAACAGTGTTAAATAGACTGAAACAGAGGCACACAGAGTTGAACAGAGATAAACAGAGTTCAACCGAGTTAAACACAGGTAAACAGAGTGAAACAGAATGAAACAGTGTTAAACCGAGGCAAACAGTTATAAATAGAGTGGAACCGAGGCAAACAGAGTTAAACAGAGTTAAACAGAGGTAAAGAGAGATGAGCAGAGTTAAACAAAGTTAAACATAGGCAAGCAGAGTTCAACAGAGTTAAATAGAGTGAAACAGAGGGAAACAGATGGAAACTGAGTGAAACAGAGTAAAACAGAGGCAAACCGAGTTAAACAGCGTTAAAGAGAGGTAAAGAGAGACGAGCAGAGTTAAACAGAGTTGAACATTGGCAAGCAGAGTTCAACAGAGTTAAACAGAGTTAAACAGAGGCAAACAGATGGAAACTGAGTGAACCAGAGTTAAACAGATGTATACAGAGTTAAACAGAGTTGGACAGAGGCAAAAAGAGGTAAACAGAGTTCAACAGAGGCAAACAGTGTTCAATAGAGTGAAACAGAGGCATACAGAGTTAAACAGAGTTAAACAGAGTTGAACAGAGGCAAACAGATTTAAACAGAGTTAAGCAGAATCAAACAAAGTGAAATAGAGTAAAACAGAGGTATACAGAGTTAAACAGGTTTAAACAGAGGCAAACAGAGTTAAACAGAGTTAAACAGAGTTACATAGAGGTAAAGAGAGACGAACAGAGTTAAACAGAGTTAAACAGAGGGAAACAGATGGAAACTGAGTGAAACAGAGTAAAACCGAGGCAAACAGAGTTAAACAGCGTTAAACAGAGGCAAACAGAGTTAAATAGAGTTAAACAGAGGCCAACGGAGTTAAACAGAAGTAAACAGAGTTCAACAGAGTTAAACAGAGATAAACAGATGGAAACCGAGTGAAACAGAGTTAAACAGGGGCATACAGAGTTAAACAGAGTTGAACAGATGCAAACAGAGTTAAATAGACTGAAACAGAGGCAAACAGAGTTGAACAGATATAAACAGAGTTCAACAGAGTTAAGCACAGGTAAACAGAGTGAAACAGAGTGAAACCGAGGCAAACAGAGTTAAATAGAGTTGAACAGAGGTAAACAGAGTTAAACAGAGTTAAACAGAGTTAAATAGAGGAAAAGAGAGGCGAACAGAGTTAAACAGAGTTAAACTTAGGCAAACAGAGGTAAACAGAGTTGAACAGAGGCAAACAGAGTTAAACAGAGTTAAACAGAGGCAAACAGCGTGAAACAGTGTTAAAGAGAAATAACAGACGTAAGCAGAGGCAAACAGAGTTAAACAGAGTTAAACAGAGTTAAACAGAGTTAAACAGAGGCAAACAGAGTGAAACAGTGTTAAAGAGAGTCAAACAGAGGTAAACAGAGGCAAAGAGGTAAACAGAGTTAAACAGAGTTGAACAGAGGCAAACAGAGTTAAACAGAGTTAAACAGATGCAAACAGAGTGAAACAGAGTAAAACAGAGGTATACAGAGTTAAACAGAGTTAAACAGAGGCAAACAGATTTAAACAGAGTTAAACAGATGTAAAGAGAGATGAACAGAGTTAAACAGAGTTAAACATAGGCAAGCAGAGTTCAACAGAGTTAAATAGAATTAAACAGAGGGAAACAGATGGAAACTGAGTGAAACAGAGTTAAACAGAGGCAAACCGAGTTAAACAGCGTTAAAGAGAGGCAAGCAGAGTTAAATAGAGTTAAACAGAGTTAAACAGAGGCAAACAGAAGTAAACAGAGTTCAACAGAGTTAAACAGAGTTGAACAGATGCAAACAGAGTTAAATAGACTGAAACAGAGGCAAACAGAGTTTAACAGAGATAAACAGATTTCAACAGAGTTAAACACAGGTAAACAGAGTGCAACAGAATGAAACAGTGTTAAACCGAGGCAAACAGTTTTAAATAGAGTTGAACAGAGGCAAACAGAGTTAAACAGAGTTTAACAGTGGCAAACAGAGTTAAACAGAGTTAAACAGAGGTAAAGAGAGATGAACAGAGTTAAACAGAGTTAAACATAGGCAAGCAGAGTTCAACAGAGTTCAACAGAGTTAAACAGAGTTAAACAGAGGGAAACAGATGGAAACTGAGTGAAATAGAGTAAATCCGAGGCAAACAGAGTTAAACAGCGTTAAACAGAGGCAAACAGAGTTAAGTAGAGTTAAACAGAGGTAAACGGAGTTAAACAGAAGTAAACAGAGTTCAACAGAGTTAAACAGAGTTAAACAGATGGAACCTGAGTGAAATGAGTTAAACAGGGGCATACAGAGTTAAACAGAGTTGAACAGATGCAAACAGTGTTAAATAGACTGAAACAGAGGCACACAGAGTTGAACAGAGATAAACAGAGTTCAACCGAGTTAAACACAGGTAAACAGAGTGAAACAGAATGAAACAGTGTTAAACCGAGGCAAACAGTTATAAATAGAGTGGAACCGAGGCAAACAGAGTTAAACAGAGTTAAACAGAGGTAAAGAGAGATGAGCAGAGTTAAACAAAGTTAAACATAGGCAAGCAGAGTTCAACAGAGTTAAATAGAGTGAAACAGAGGGAAACAGATGGAAACTGAGTGAAACAGAGTAAAACAGAGGCAAACCGAGTTAAACAGCGTTAAAGAGAGGTAAAGAGAGACGAGCAGAGTTAAACAGAGTTGAACATTGGCAAGCAGAGTTCAACAGAGTTAAACAGAGTTAAACAGAGGCAAACAGATGGAAACTGAGTGAACCAGAGTTAAACAGATGTATACAGAGTTAAACAGAGTTGGACAGAGGCAAAAAGAGGTAAACAGAGTTCAACAGAGGCAAACAGTGTTCAATAGAGTGAAACAGAGGCATACAGAGTTAAACAGAGTTAAACAGAGTTGAACAGAGGCAAACAGATTTAAACAGAGTTAAGCAGAATCAAACAAAGTGAAATAGAGTAAAACAGAGGTATACAGAGTTAAACAGGTTTAAACAGAGGCAAACAGAGTTAAACAGAGTTAAACAGAGTTACATAGAGGTAAAGAGAGACGAACAGAGTTAAACAGAGTTAAACAGAGGGAAACAGATGGAAACTGAGTGAAACAGAGTAAAACCGAGGCAAACAGAGTTAAACAGCGTTAAACAGAGGCAAACAGAGTTAAATAGAGTTAAACAGAGGCAAACAGAGTTGAACAGATATAAACAGAGTTCAACAGAGTTAAGCACAGGTAAACAGAGTGAAACAGAGTGAAACCGAGGCAAACAGAGTTAAATAGAGTTAAACAGAAGTAAACAGAGTTCAACAGAGTTAAACAGAGATAAACAGATGGAAACCGAGTGAAACAGAGTTAAACAGGGGCATACAGAGTTAAACAGAGTTGAACAGATGCAAACAGAGTTAAATAGACTGAAACAGAGGCAAACAGAGTTGAACAGATATAAACAGAGTTCAACAGAGTTAAGCACAGGTAAACAGAGTGAAACAGAGTGAAACCGAGGCAAACAGAGTTAAATAGAGTTGAACAGAGGTAAACAGAGTTAAACAGAGTTAAACAGAGTTAAATAGAGGAAAAGAGAGGCGAACAGAGTTAAACAGAGTTAAACTTAGGCAAACAGAGGTAAACAGAGTTGAACAGAGGCAAACAGAGTTAAACAGAGTTAAACAGAGGCAAACAGAGTGAAACAGTGTTAAAGAGAAATAACAGACGTAAGCAGAGGCAAACAGAGTTAAACAGAGTTAAACAGAGTTAAACAGAGGCAAACAGAGTGAAACAGTGTTAAAGAGAGTCAAACAGAGGTAAACAGAGGCAAAGAGTTAAACAGAGTTAAACAGAGTTGAACAGAGGCAAACAGAGTTAAACAGAGTTAAACAGATGCAAACAGAGTGAAACAGAGTAAAACAGAGGTATACAGAGTTAAACAGAGTTGAACAGATTTAAACAGAGGCAAACAGAGTTAAATGGTGTTCAGCAGAGGCAAACAGAGTTAAATAGAGTTAAATGGAGGCAAACTGAGTTAAACAGAATTAAATTGAGGCAAACAGATTTAAACAGAGATGAACAGAGGCAAACAGCTCTAAACAGAGTTAAACAGGGGCAAACATGTTTAAACAGATTTAAACAGAGGCAAACAGAGTTGCACAGAGTTAAAAGAAGCATACAGAGTTACAGAGAGTTAAACAGAGGTAAAGAGAGACGAACAGAATTAAACAGAGTTAAACATAGGCAAGCAGAGATCAACAGACTTAAACAGAGGGAAACAGATGGAAACTGAGCGAAACAGAGTTATGCCGAGGCAAACAGAATTAAACAGCGTTAAACAGAGGCAAACAGAGTTAAATAGTGTTAAACAGAGGCAAACGGAGTTAAACAGAAGTAAACAGAGTTCTACAGAGTTAAACAGAGTTACACAGATGGAAACTGAGTGAAACAGAGTTAAACAGGGGCATACAGAGTTAAACAGAGTTGAACAGATGCAAACAGAGTTAAATAGATTGAAACAGAGGCAAACAGAGTTGAACAGAGATAAACAGAGTTCAACAGAGTTAAACACAGGTAAACAGAGTGAAACAGAGTTAAACCGAGGCAAACAGAGTTAAATAGAGTTGAACAGAGGCAAACAGAGTTAAACAGATTTAAACAGAGTTACACAGAGGTAAAGAGAGATGAACAGAGTTAAACAGAGTTAAACATAGGCAAGCAGAGTTCAACAGAGTTAAATAGAGTTAAACAGAGGGAAACAGATGGAAACTGAGTGAAACAGAGTTAAACAGAGGAAAACCGAGTTAAACAGCGTTAAAGAGAGGCAAGCAGAGTTAAATAGAGTTAAACAGAGGCAAACAGACTTAACAAGAATTAAACAGAGTCCAACAGAGTTAAACAGAGTTAAACAGAGGCAAACAGATGGAAACCGAGTGAACCAGAGTTAAACAGAGGTACACAGAGTTACACAGAGTTGAACAGAGGCAAAAAGAGGTAAACAGAGTTCAACAGAGGCAAACAGTGTTCAGTAGAGTTAAACTGAGGCGTACAGAGTTAAACAGAGTTAAACAGAGGAAATCAGAGTTAAACAGATTTAAACAGTGGCAAACAGAGTTAAATAGATTGAAACAGAGGCAAACAGAGTTCAACAGCGTTAAAAGAGGCATACAGAGTTTAGCAGAGGTAAACAGAGGCAAACAGAGTTAAACAACGTTAAACAGAGGCAAACAGAGTTAAACAGTGGCAAACAGAGTTAAACAGATTTAAACAGAGGCAAACAGAGTTTAACAGTTTAAAGAGAGGCAAGCAGAGTTAAACAGAGTTAAACAGAGGCAAACAGAGTTAAACAGTATTAAACAGAGTACAACAGAGTTAAACAGAGTTAAACACACGCAAACAGATTGAAACTGAGTGAAACAGAGTTAAACAGAGGCATACAGAGTTAAACAGAGTTGAACAGAGGCACAAAGAGGTAAACAGAGTTTCAAAGAGGCAAACAGTGTTCAATAGAGTGAAACAGAGGCATACAGAGTTAAACAGAGTTAAACAGAGAAGAGCTGAGGCAGAGTTAAACAGAGTTAAACAGATGCAAAACAGAGTGAAACAGAGTAAAACAGATGTATACAGAGTTAAACAGGGTTAAACAGAGTTAAACAGAGGCAAACAGAGTTAAACAGAGTTAAACAGAGGTAAAGAGAGATGAACAGAGTTAAACAGAGTTAAACATAGGCAAGCAGAGTTCAACAGAGTTAAATAGAATTAAACAGAGGGAAACAGATGGAAACTGAGTGAAACAGAGTTAAACAGAGGCAAACCGAGTTAAACAGCGTTAAAGAGAGGCAAGCAGAGTTAAATAGAGTTAAACAGAGTTAAACAGAGGCAAACAGAAGTAAACAGAGTTCAACAGAGTTAAACAGAGTTGAACAGATGCAAACAGAGTTAAATAGACTGAAACAGAGGCAAACAGAGTTTAACAGAGATAAAGAGATTTCAACAGATTTAAACACAGGTAAACAGAGTGAAACAGAATGAAACAGTGTTAAACAGAGGCAAACAGTTTTAAATAGAGTTGAACAGAAGCAAACAGAGTTAAACAGAATTTAACAGTGGCAAACAGAGTTAAACAGAGTTAAACAGAGGTAAAGAGAGATGAACAGAGTTAAACAGAGTTAAACATAGGCAAGCAGAGTTCAACAGAGTTCAACAGAGTTAAACAGAGTTAAACAGAGGGAAACAGATGGAAACTGAGTGAAATAGAGTAAATCCGAGGCAAACAGAGTTAAACAGCGTTAAACAGAGACAAACAGAGTTAAATAGAGTTAAACAGAGGCAAACGGGGTTAAACAGAGTTCAACAGACTTAAAAAGTGTTAAACAGATGGAAACTGAGTTAAACAGAGTTAAACAGGGGCATACAGAGTTAAACAGAGTTGAACAGATGCAAACAGAGTTAAATAGACTGAAACAGAGGCAAACAGAGTTGAACAGAGATAAACAGAGTTCAACAGAGTTAAACACAGGTAAACAGAGTGAAACAGAGTTAAACCGAGGCAAACAGAGTTAAATAGAGTTGAACAGAGGCAAACAGAGTTAAACAGAGTTAAACAGTGTCAAACAGAGTTAAACAGATTTAAACAGAGTTAAACAGAGGTAAAGAGAGATGAACACAGTTAAACAGAGTTAAACATAGGCAAGCAGAGTTCAACAGAGTTAAATAGAGTTAAACAGAGGGAAACAGATGGAAACTGAGTGAAACAGAGTTAAACAGAGGCAAACCGAGTTAAACAGCGTTAAAGAAAGGCAAGCAGAGTTAAATAGAGTTAAACAGAGGCAAACAGACTTAACCAGAATTAAACAGAGTCCAACAGAGTTAAACAGAGTTAAACAGAGGCAAACAGATGGAAACTGAGTGAACCAGAGTTAAACTGAGGCATACAGAGTTAAACAGAGTTGAACAGAGGCAAAAAGAGGTAAACAGAGTTCAACAGAGGCAAACAGTGTTCAGTCGAGTTAAAAAGAGGCGTACAGAGTTAAACAGAGTTTAACAGTGGCAAACAGAGTAAAATAGATTGAAACAGAGGCAAACAGAGTTGAACAGAGATGAACAGAGTTCAACAGAGTTAAACACAGGTAAACAGATTGAAACAGAGTGAAACAGAGTTAAACCGAGGCAAACAGAGTTAAATAGAGTTGAACAGAGGCAAACAGATTTAAACAGTGGCAAACAGAGTTAAACAGATTTAAACAGAGTTAAACCGAGGTAAAGAGAGATGAACAGAGTTAAACAGATTTAAACATAGGCAAGCAGAGTTCAACAGAGTTAAATAGAGTTAAACAGAGAAAAACAGATGGAAACTGAGTGAAACAGAGTTAAACAGAGGCAAACCGAGTTAAACAGAGTTGAACAGAGGCAAAAAGAGGTAAACAGAGTTCAACAGAGGCAAACAGTGTTCAGTAGAGTTAAACAGAGGCGTACAGAGTTAAACAGAGTTAAACAGAGGAAATCAGAGTTAAACAGTTTTAAACAGTGGCAAACAGAGTTAAATAGATTGAAACAGAGGCAAACAGTGTTCAACAGAGTTAAAAGAGGCATACAGAGTTTAGCAGAGGTTAACAGAGGCAAACAGAGTTAAACAACGTTAAACAGAGGCAAACAGAGTTAAATAGAGTTAAACAGTGGCAAACAGAGTTAAACAGAATTAAACAGAGGCAAACAGATTTGAACAGTTTAAAGAGAGGCAAGCAGAGTTAAATAGAGTTAAACAGAGGCAAACAGAGTTAAACAGTATTAAACAGAGTCCAACAGAGTTAAACAGAGTTAAACACAGGCAAACAGATGGAAACTGAGTGAAACAGAGTTAAACAGCGGCATACAGAGTTAAACAGAGTTGAACAGAGGCACAAAGAGGTAAACAGAGTTTCAAAGAGGCAAACAGTGTTCAATAGAGTGAAACAGAGGCATACAGAGTTAAACAGAGTTGTGCAGAGGCAGAGTTAAACAGAGTTAAACAGATGCAAACAGAGTGAAACAGAGTAAAACAGAGGTATACAGAGTTAAACAGAGTTAAACAGAGGCAAACAGATTTAAACAGAGTTAAACAGATGTAAAGAGAGATGAACAGAGTTAAACAGAGTTAAACATAGGCAAGCAGAGTTCAACAGAGTTAAATAGAGTTGAACAGAGGGAAACAGATGGAAACTGAGTGAAACAGAGTTAAACAGACGCAAACCGAGTTAAACAGCGTTAGAGGCAAGCAGAGTGAAATAGAGTTAAACAGAGGCAAACAGACTTAACCAGAATTAAACAGAGTCTAACAGAGTTAAACAGAGGCAAACAGATGGAAACTGAGTGAACCAGAGTTAAACAGAGGTATACAGAGTTAAACAGAGTTGAACAGAGGCAAAAAGAGGTAAACAGAGTTCAACAGAGGCAAACAGTGTTCAGTAGAGTTAAACAGAGGCGTACAGAGTTAAACAGAGTTAAACAGAGGAAATCAGAGTTAAACAGTTTTAAACAGTGGCAAACAGAGTTCAACAGAGTTAAAAGAGGCATACAGAGTTTAGCAGAGGTTAACAGAGGCAAACAGACTTAAACAACGTTAAACAGAGGCAAACAGAGTTAAATAGAGTTAAACAGTGGCAAACAGAGTTAAACAGAATTAAACAGAGGCAAACAGATTTGAACAGTTTAAAGCGAGGCAAGCAGAGTTAAATAGAGTTAAACAGAGGCAAATAGAGTTAAACAGTATTAAACAGAGTCCAACAGAGTTAAACAGAGTTAAACACAGGCAAACAGATGGAAACTGAGTGAAACAGAGTTAATCAGAGGCATACAGAGTTAAACAGAGTTGAGCAGAGGCAGAGTTAAACAGAGTTAAACAGATGCAAACAGAGTGAAACAGAGTAAAACAGAGGTATACAGAGTTAAACAGAGTTAAACAGAGGCAAACAGAGTTAAACAGAGTTAAACAGAGGTAAAGAGAGATGAACAGAGTTAAACAGAGTTAAACATAGGCAAGCAGAGTTCAACAGAGTTAAATAGAATTAAACAGAGGGAAACAGATGGAAACTGAGTGAAACAGAGTTAAACAGTGGCAAACCGAGTTAAACAGCGTTAAAGAGAGGCAAGCAGAGTTAAATATAGTTAAACAGAGGCAAACAGACTTAACCAGAATTAAACAGAGTCCAACAGAGTTAAACAAAGTTAAACAGAGGCAAACAGAAGTAAACAGAGTTCAACAGAGTTAAACAGAGTTGAATAGATGCAAACAGAGTTAAATAGACTGAAACAGAGGCAAACAGAGTTTAACAGAGATAAACAGAGTCCAACAGAGTTAAACAGAGTTAAACAGAGGCAAACAGATGGAAACCGAGTGAACCAGAGTTAAACAGAGGTACACAGAGTTAAACAGAGTTGAACAGAGGCAAAAAGAGGTAAACAGAGTTCAACAGAGGCAAACAGTGTTCAGTAGAGTTAAACTGAGGCGTACAGAGTTAAACAGAGTTAAACAGAGGAAATCAGAGTTAAACAGATTTAAACAGTGGCAAACAGAGTTAAATAGATTGAAACAGAGGCAAACAGAGTTCAACAGAGTTAAAAGAGGCATACAGAGTTTAGCAGAGGTAAACAGAAGCAAACAGAGTAAAACAACATTAAACAGAGGCAAACAGAGTTAAGTAGAGTTAAACAGTGGCAAACAGAGTTAAACAGAATTAAACAGAGGCAAACAGAGTTTAACAGTTTAAAGAAAGGCAAGCAGAGTTAAACAGAGTTAAACAGAGGCAAACAGAGTTAAACAGTATTAAACAGAGTCCAACAGAGTTAAACAGAGTTAAACACAGGCAAACAGATGGAAACTGAATGAAATAGAGTTAAACAGAGGCATACAGAGTTAAACAGAGTTGAACAGAGGCACAAAGAGGTAAACAGAGTTTCAGAGAGGCAAACAGTGTTCAATAGAGTGAAACAGAGGCATACAGAGTTAAACAGAGTTAAACAGAGTTGAGCAGAGGCAGAGTTAAACAGAGTTAAACAGATGCAAACAGAGTGAAACAGAGTAAAACAGAGGTATACAGAGTTAAACAGAGTTAAACAGAGGCAAACAGAGTTAAACAGAGTTAAACAGAGGTAAAGAGAGATGAACAGAGTTAAACAGAGTTAAACATAGGCAAGCATAGTTCAACAGAGTTAAATAGAATGAAACAGAGGGAAACAGATGGAAACTGAGTGAAACAGAGTTAAACAGAGGCAAACCGAGTTAACCAGCGTTAAAGAGAGGCAAGCAGAGTTAAATAGAGTTAAACAGAGGCAAACAGACTTAACCAG
This sequence comes from Isurus oxyrinchus, assembly GCA_026770705.1. Classification (NCBI taxonomy): domain Eukaryota; kingdom Metazoa; phylum Chordata; class Chondrichthyes; order Lamniformes; family Lamnidae; genus Isurus; species Isurus oxyrinchus. Next base: position 68,873 of record JANJGN010002489.1, read on the forward strand.
AATTAAACAGAGTCCAACAGAGTTAAACAAAGTTAAACAGAGGCAAACAGAAGTAAACAGAGTTCAACAGAGTTAAACAGAGTTGAACAGATGCAAACAGAGTTAAATAGACTGAAACAGAGGCAAACAGAGTTTAACAGAGATAAACAGAGTTCAACAGAGTTAAACAGAGACAAACAGAGTGAAACAGAGAATGAAACAGTGTTCAAACCGAGGCAAACAGTTTTAAATAGAGTTGAACAGAGGCAAACAGAGTTAAACAGAGTTTAACAGTGGCAAACAGAGTTAAACACAGTTAAACAGAGTTAAACAGAGGTAAAGAGAGATGAACAGAGTTAAACAAAGTTAAACATAGGCAAGCAGAGTTCAACAG
>JANJGN010002490.1:0-69166 GCA_026770705.1 Isurus oxyrinchus
CTCGCCTGTCCGCCTCTCTATCTCTCGTCGCCCGTCCGCCCCTCTCTCTCGCTCTCGCCCGTCCGCCTCTCTCTCTCGCCCCCCGTCCGCCCTCCTCTCTCTCTCTCGCCCGTCCGCCTCTCTCTCTCTCGCCCGTCCGCCTCTCTCTCTCTCTCGCACCCGGTCCGCCCTCTCTCTCTCTTGCCCCCCCGTCCGCCCCTCTCCTCTCTCTCTCACCGTCCGCCTCCTCTCTCTCTCTGCCCGTCCGACCCTCTCTCTCTCTCTCCCGTCCGCCCTCTCTGTCTCTCGCACGCCTGTCGCTCTGTCGCCCGTCCTCTCTCTCTCTCGCCCTCCGGTCTCTCTCTCTCACGCCCAATCTCTCTCGCCGGTCAGCCCTCTCTCTCTCGCCCGTCCCGCCTCTCTCTCTCTCTCGCCCGTTCCCCGCCTCTCTCTCTCTCTCGCCCGTCCGCCTCTCTCTCTCCCTCGCCCGTCCGCCTCTCTCTCTCTCTCGCCCCGTCCGCCTCTCTCTCTCTCTCGCCTGTCAGCCTCTCTCTCTCCCCGCCCTCTCTCTCTCTCTCTCGCCCGTCCGCCTCTCTCTCTCTCCTCGCCCGTCCGCCTCTCTCTCTCTCACGCCCCATCCCTCTCGCCGGTCCACCTCTCTCTCTCTCTCGCCGTCTCTCTCTCTCTCACGCCAGTCTCTCTCTCTCTCTCTCACGCCCATCTCTCATTTTCTCTCACGCCCGTCTCTCTCTCTCACGCCCGTCCACTCTCCTCTCAACCGCCCGTCACTCTCTCTCCACAGCCCGTCCACTCTCTCTCCACGCCCGTCACTCTCTCTCACGCCCATCTCTCTCTCTCACGTCCATCTCTCTCGCTCACGCCCCATCTCTCTCTCTCATGCCCGTCTCTCTCTCTTTCTCACGCCCGTCTCTCTCTCTCACTCTCTCTCACCCGTCTCTCTCTCATGCCCGTCTCGCTCTTTCACGGCCCGTCCGTCTCTCTCTCGCTCTCGCCCGTCCGCCTCTCTCTCGCCCCGTCTGTTTCTCTCTCACGCCCATGTGTCTCTCTCTCTCTCTCTCTCACGCCTGTCCTCTCTCTCTCATTCTCTCACGCCCGTCTGTCTCTCTCTCTCTCGCCCACCGGTCCCTCTCGCCCCTGTCCGTCTCTCTCACCCCTGTCCGTCTCTCTCGCGCCCGTCCGTCTCTCTCCGCGCCCGTGCCGTCTCTCTCGCGCCCGTCCGTCTCTCTCGCGCCCGTCTCTCTCTCTCTCTCTCTCACGCCCGTCTCTCTCTCTCACGCCCGTCTCTCTCTCTCTCTCTCTCACGCCCGTCTCTCTCTCTCTCTCTCACGCCCGTCTCTCTCTCTCTCACTCACGCCCCCGTCTCTCTCTTTCTCTCTCTCTCACGCCCGTCTCTCTCTCTCTCTCTCTCTCTCTCACGCCCGTCTCTCTCTCTCTCTCACGCCCGTCCCTCTCTCCCTCTCACGCACGGCTCTTTCACTCCCGTCTCTCTCTCTCTCGCCCGTCCGTCTCTCTCTCTCTCACTCCCGTCTCTCTCTCACGCCCGTCTCTCTCTCTCACGCCCGTCCACTCTCTCTCACGCCCGTCACTCTCTCTCACGCCCGTCACTCTCTCTCACGCCCGTCACTCTCTCTCACGCCCATCTCTCTCTCTCACGTCCATCTCTCTCGCTCACACGCCCATCTCTCTCTCTCATGCCCGTCTCTCTCTCTTTCTCACGCCCGTCTCTCTCTCTCACTCTCTCTCACCCGTCTCTCTCTCATGCCCGTCTCGCTCTTTCACGCCCGTCCGTCTCTCTCTCGCTCCTCGCCCGTCCGCCTCTCTCTCGCCCGTCTGTTTCTCTCTCACGCCCATGTGTCTCTCTCTCTCTCTCTCTCACGCCTGTCCTCTCTTCTCTCATCCTCTCACGCCCGTCTGTCTCTCTCTCTCTCGCCCCACCGGTCCCTCTCGCACCTGTCCGTCTCTCTCGCGCCCGTCCGTCTCTCTCGCGCCCGTCGTCTCTCTCGCGCCCGTCGTCTCTCTCGCGCCCGTTCTCTCTCTCTCTCTCTCACGCCGTCTCTCTCTCTCACGCCCCGTCTCTCTCTCTCTCTCTCTCACGCCCGTCTCTCTCTCTCTCTCTCACGCCCGTCTCTCTCCTCTCTCTCTCACGCCCGTCTCTCTCTTTCTCTCTCTCTCACGCCCGTCTCTCTCTCTCTCTCTCTCTCACGCCCATCTCTCTCTCTCTCTCACGCCCGTCCCTCTCTCCCTCTCACGCACGGCTCTTTCACTCCCGTCTCTCTCTCTCTCGCCCGTCCGTCTCTCTCCTCGCCCGTCCGTCTCTCTCTCTCTCACTCCCGTCTCTCTCTCACCTGCCCGTCTCTCTCTCGCCCGTCCGTCTCTCTCTCGCCCGCTCCGTCTCTCTCTCGCCCGTCCGTCTCTCTCTCGCCCGTCCGTCTCTCTCTCGCCCGTCCGTCTCTCTCTCTCTCTCGCCCGTCCGCCTCTGACTCCCTCTCTCTCGCCGTCCGCCTCTCTCTCGCAGTCCACCTCACTCTCACGCCCATCTCTCTCGCCCGTCCGCCTCTCTCTCTCTCTCGCCCGTCCGCCTCTCTCTCACGCCGTCCGCCTCTCTCTCTCTCTCGCCCGTCCGCCCTCACTCTCCTCGCCCGTCCGCCTCTCTCTCTCTCGCCCGTCCGCCTCTCTCTCTCTCGCCCGTCCGCCCCTCTCTCTCTCTCGCCCGTCCGCCTCCTCTCTCTCTCTCGCCCGTCCGCCTCTCTCTCTCTCTCGCCCGTCCGCCTCTCTCTCTCTCGCCCGTCCGCCTCTCTCTCTCTCCTCGCCCGTCCGCCTCTCTCTCTCTCCTCGCCCGTCCGCTCTCTCTCTCTCTCGCCTGTCGCCTCTCTCTCTCTCTCGCCCGTCCGCCTCTCTCTCTTGCCCGTCCGCCTCTCTCTCTCGCCCGTCCGCCTCTCTCTCCTCTCGCACCCGTCCGCCTCTCTCTCTCTCGCCCTCCGTCTCTCTCTCTCACACCCATCTCTCTCGCCCGGTCCGCCTCTCTCTCTCTCTCGCCCGTCCGCCTCTCTCTCTCTCTCGCCGGTCCGCCTCTCTCTCTCTCACGCCCGTCCGCCTCTCTCTCTCTCGCCCGTCCGCCTCTCTCTCTCGCCCGTCCGCCTCTCTCTCTCTCGCCCGTCCGCCTCTTTCTCTCTCTCTCTCGCCCGTCTCTCTCTCTCTCTCGCCCTCTGACTCTCTCTCACGCCCATCTCTCTCGCCCTCCGTCTCTCTCTCTCTCACGCCCATCCCCTCTCGCCGGTCCGCCTCTCTCTCTCTCTCGCCCGTCGCCTCTCTCTCTCTCACGCCGTCTCTCTCTCTCTCACCAGTCTCTCTCTCTCTCTATGTCACGCCCATCTCTCTTTCTCTCTCACGCCCGTCTCTCTCTCTCTACGCCCGTCACTCTCTCACGCCCATCTCTCTCTCTCATTGCCCGTCTCTCTCTCTCTCTCTCACGCCCGTCTCTCTCTCCCCGCCCGTCTCTCTCTCTCACTCTCTCTCACCCGTCTCTCTCTCATGCCCGCCTCTCTCTCGCCCGTCTCGCTCTTTCACGCCCGTCCGTCTCTCTCTCGCTCTCGCCCGTCCGCCTCTCTCTCGCCCGTCTGTTTCTCTCTCACACCCATGTGTCTCTCTCTCTCTCTCTCACGCCCGTCCTCTCTCTCTCATCCTCTCACCGCCCGTCTGTCTCTCTCTCTCTCGCCCACCGGTCCCTCTCGCCCCCGTCCGTCCTCTCTCGCGCCCGTCCGCCTCTCTCTCTCGCCCGTCCGCCTCTCTCTCTCTCGCCCGTCCGCCTCTTTCTCTCTCTCTCCTCGCCCGTCTCTCTCTCTCTCTCGCCCTCTGACTCTCTCTCACGCCCATCTCTCTCGCCCTCCGTCTCTCTCTCTCTCACGCCCATCCCTCTCGCCGGTCCGCCTCTCTCTCTCTCTCGCCCGTCCGCCTCTCTCTCTCTCACGCCGTCTCTCTCTCTCTCACGCCAGTCTCTCTCTCTCTCTCACGCCGTCACTCTCTCTCACGCCAATCTCTCTCTCTCATGCCCGTCTCTCTCTCTCTCTCACGCCCGTCTCTCTCTCCCCGCCCGTCTCTCTCTCTCACTCTCTCTCACCCGTCTCTCTCGCATGCCCGTCTCTCTCTCGCCCGTCTCGCTCTTTCATGCCCGTCCGCCTCTCTCTCTCTCACGCCCATCCCTCTCGCCGGTCCACCTCTCTCTCTCTCTCGCCGTCTCTCTCTCTCTCACGCCAGTCTCTCTCTCTCTCTCTCTCACGCCCATCTCTCATTCTCTCTCACGCCCGTCTCTCTCTCTCACGCCCGTCACTCTCTCTCACGCCCGTCAACTCTCTCTCACGCCCGTCACTCTCTCTCACGCCCGTCACTCTCTCTCACGCCCGTCACTCTCTCTCACGCCCGTCACTCTCTCTCACGCCCGTCACTCTCTCTCACGCCCATCTCTCTCTCTCACGCCCATCTCTCTCTCTCATGCCCGTCTCTCTCTCTTTCTCACGCCCGTCTCTCTCTCTCACTCTCTCTCACCCGTCTCTCTCTCAGGCCCGTCTCGCTCTTTCACGCCCGTCCGTCTCTCTCTCGCTCTCGCCCGTCCGCCTCTCTCTCGCCCGTCTGTTTCTCTCTCACGCCCATGTGTCTCTCTCTCTCTCTCTCTCACGCCTGTCCTCTCTCTCTCATCCTCTCACGCCCGTCTGTCTCTCTCTCTCTCGCCCACCGGTCCCTCTCGCCCCTGTCCGTCTCTCTCGCGCCCGTCCGTCTCTCTCGCGCCCGTCCGTCTCTCTCGCGCCCGTCCGTCCTCTCTCGCGCCCGTCTCTCTCTCTCTCTCACGCCCGTCTCTCTCTCTCATGCCCGTCTCTCTCTCTCTCTCTCTCACGCCCGTCTCTCTCTCTCTCTCTCACGCCCGTCTCTCTCTCTCTCTCTCACGCCCGTCTCTCTCTCTCTCTCTCACGCCCGTCTCTCTCTTTCTCTCTCTCTCACGCCCGTCTCTCTCTTTCTCTCTCTCTCACGCCCGTCTCTCTCTCTCTCTCTCTCTCTCACGCCCGTCTCTCTCTCTCTCTCTCTCACGCCCGTCCCTCTCTCCCTCTCACGCACGGCTCTTTCACTCCCGTCTCTCTCTCTCTCGCCCGTCCGTCTCTCTCTCTCTCACTCCCGTCTCTCTCTCACCTGCCCGTCTCTCTCTCGCCCGTCCCTCTCTCTCTCATCCGTCCGTCTCTCTCTCGCCCGTCCGTCTCTCTCTCGCCCATCCGTCTCTCTCTCGCCCGTCCGTCTCTCTCTCGCCCGTCCGTCTCTCTCTCGCCCGTCCGTCTCTCTCTCGCCCGTCCGTCTCTCTCTCTCTCGCCCGTCCGCCTCTGACTCCCTCTCTCTCGCCCGTCCGCCTCTCTCTCGCCCGTCCACCTCACTCTCACGCCCATCTCTCTCGCCCGTCCGCCTCTCTCTCTCTCTCGCCCGTCCGCCTCTCTCTCACGCCCGTCCGCCTCTCTCTCTCTCTCGCCCGTCCGCCTCACTCTCGCCGTCCGCCTCTCTCTCTCTCGCCCGTCCGCCTCTCTCTCTCTCGCCCGTCCGCCCCTCTCTCTCTCTCGCCCGTCCGCCCTCTCTCTCTCTCTCGCCCGTCCGCCTCTCTCTCTCTCTCGCCCGTCCGCCTCTCTCTCTCTCGCCCGTCCGCCTCTCTCTCTCTCGCCCGTCCGCCTCTCTCTCTCTCTCGCCCGTCCGCCTCTCTCTCTCTCGCCTGTCCGCCTCTCTCTCTCTCTCGCCCGTCCGCCCCTCTCTCTCGCTCTCGCCCGTCCGCCTCTCTCTCTCGCCCGTCCGCCTCTCTCTCTCGCCCGTCCGCCTCTCTCTCTCTCGCACCCGTCCGCCTTTCTCTCTCTCGCCCTCCGTCTCTCTCTCTCACGCCCATCTCTCTCGCCGGTCCGCCTCTCTCTCTCTCTCGCCCGTCCGCCTCTCTCTCTCTCTCGCCGGTCCGCCTCTCTCTCTCTCACGCCCGTCCGCCTCTCTCTCTCTCGCCCGTCCGCCTCTCTCTCTCGCCCGTCCGCCTCTCTCTCTCTCGCCCGTCCGCCTCTTTCTCTCTCTCTCTCGCCCGTCTCTCTCTCTCTCTCGCCCTCTGACTCTCTCTCACGCCCATCTCTCTCGCCCTCCGTCTCTCTCTCTCTCACGCCCATCCCTCTCGCCGGTCCGCCTCTCTCTCTCTCTCGCCCGTCCGCCTCTCTCTCTCTCACGCCGTCTCTCTCTCTCTCACGCCAGTCTCTCTCTCTCTCTATCTCACGCCCATCTCTCTTTCTCTCTCACGCCCGTCTCTCTCTCTCACGCCCGTCACTCTCTCTCACGCCCATCTCTCTCTCTCATGCCTGTCTCTCTCTCTCTCTCACGCCCGTCTCTCTCTCCCGCCCGTCTCTCTCTCTCACTCTCTCTCACCCGTCTCTCTCTCATGCCCGTCTCTCTCTCGCCCGTCTCGCTCTTTCACGCCCGTCCGTCTCTCTCTCGCTCTCGCCCGTCCGCCTCTCTCTCGCCCGTCTGTTTCTCTCTCACACCCATGTGTCTCTCTCTCTCTCTCTCACGCCCGTCCTCTCTCTCTCATCCTCTCACGCCCGTCTGTCTCTCTCTCTCTCGCCCACCGGTCCCTCTCGCCCCCGTCCGTCTCTCTCGCGCCCGTCCGCCTCTCTCTCTCGCCCGTCCGCCTCTCTCTCTCTCGCCCGTCCGCCTCTTTCTCTCTCTCGCCCGTCTCTCTCTCTCTCTCGCCCTCTGACTCTCTCTCACGCCCATCTCTCTCGCCCTCCGTCTCTCTCTCTCTCACGCCCATCCCTATCGCCGGTCCGCCTCTCTCTCTCTCTCGCCCGTCCGCCTCTCTCTCTCTCACGCCGTCTCTCTCTCTCTCACGCCAGTCTCTCTCTCTCTCTATCTCACGCCCATCTCTCTTTCTCTCTCACGCCCGTCTCTCTCTCTCACGCCCGTCACTCTCTCTCGCGCCCATCTCTCTCTCTCATGCCTGTCTCTCTCTCTCTCTCACGCCCGTCTCACTCTCCCGCCCGTCTCTCTCTCTCACTCTCTCTCACCCGTCTCTCTCTCATGCCCGTCTCTCTCTCGCCCGTCTCGCTCTTTCATGCCCGTCCGTCTCTCTCTCGCTCTCGCCCGTCCGCCTCTCTCTCGCCCGTCTGTTTCTCTCTCACACCCATGTGTCTCTCTCTCTCTCTCTATCACGCCCGTCCTCTCTCACTCATCCTCTCACGCCCGTCTGTCTCTCTCTCTCTCGCCCACCGGTCCCTCTCGCCCCCGTCCGTCTCTCTCGCGCCCGTCCGTCTCTCTCGCGCCCGTCCGTCTCTCTCGCGCCCGTCCGTCTCTCTCTCTCGCCCGTCCGTCTCTCTCTCTCGCCCGTCCGTCTCCCTCTCTCTCTCTCACTCTCGTCTCTCTGTCTCTCTCTCTCACGCCCGTCTCTCTGTCTCTCTCTCTCACGCCCGTCTCTCTGTCTCTCTCTCTCACGCCCGTCTCTCTCTCTCACACCCGTCTCTCTCGCCCGTCCGCCTCTCTCTCTCCCTCGCCCGTCCGCCTCTCTCTCTCTCTCGCCCGTCCGCCTTTCTCTCTCGCCCGTCCGCCACTCTCTCTCTCGCCCGTCCGCCTCTCTCTCTCTCTCGCCCATCCGCCCCCTCTCTCGCTCTCGCCCGTCCGCCTCTCTCTCTCTCGCCCGTCCGCCTCTCTCTCTCTCGCCCGTCCGCCTCTCTCTCTCTCGCCCGTCCGCCTCTTTCTCTCTCTCTCTCGCCCGTCTCTCTCTCTCTCGCCCTCTGACTCTCTCTCACGCCCATCTCTCTCGCCCTCCGTCTCTCTCTCTCTCACGCCCATCCCTCTCGCCGGTCCGCCTCTCTCTCTCTCTCTCTCGCCCGTCCGCCTCTCTCTCTCACGCCGTCTCTCTCTCTCTCACGCCAGTCTCTCTCTCTCTCACTCCCGTCTCTCTCTCTCTCTCTATCACGCCCGTCTGCCTCTCCCTCTCTCACTCTCACACCTGTCTCTCTCTCTCTGGTCCGTCCGTCTCTCTCGCGTCCGTCCGTCTCTCTCGCGTCCGTCCGTCTCTCTCGCGCCCGTCCGTCTCTCTCGCGCCCGTCCGCCTCTCTCTCTCGCCCGTCCGCCACTCTCTCTCTCTCACGCCCGTCCGCCTCTCTCTCTCTCTCGCCCGTCCGCCTCTTTCTCTCCCTCTCTCGCCCGTCTCTCTCTCTCTCGCCCTCCGTTTCTCTCTCACGCCCATCTCTCTCGCCCTCTGTCTCTCTCTCTCTCACGCCCATCCCTCTCGCCGGTCCGCCTCTCTCTCTCTCGCCCGTCCGCCTCTCTCTCTCGCCCGTCCGCCTCTCTCTCTCTCGCCCTCCGTCTCTCTCTCTCTCGCCCTCCGTCTCTCTCTCTCTCTCACGCCCATCTCTCTCGCCGGTCCGCCTCTCTCTCTCTCTCACCAGTCCGCCTCTCTCTCTCTCACGCCCGTCCGCCTCTCTCTCTCTCGCCCGTCCGCCTCTCTCCCTCTCGCCCGTCCGCCTCTCTCTCTCGCCCGTCCGCCTCTTTCTCTCTCTCTCTCGCCCGTCTCTCTCTCTCTCTCTCTCTCTCGCGCCCATCTCTCTCGCCCTCCGTCTCTCTCTCTCTCACGCCCATCCCTCTTGCCGGTCCGCCTCTCTCTCTCTCTCGCCCGTCCGCCTCTCTCTCTCTCACGCCGTCTCTCTCTCTCTCTCTCTCACGCCCATCTCTCTCTCTCTCTCTCTCACGCCCATCTCTCTCTCTCTCTCACGCCCGTCTCTCTCTCTCACGCCCGACACTCTCTCTCACGCCCATCTCTCTCTCTCACGCCCGTCTCTCTCTCTTTCTCACGCCCGTCTCTCTCTCCCGCCCGTCTCTCTCTCTCACTCTCTCTCACCCGTCTCTCTCTCATGCCCGTCTCTCTCTCGCCCGTCTCGCTCTTTCACGCCCATCCGTCTCTCTCTCGCTCTCGCCCGTCCGCCTCTCTCTCGCCCGTCTGTTTCTCTCTCACGCCCATGTGTCTCTCTCTCTCTCTCTCTCACGCCCGTCCTCTCTCTCTCATCCTCTCACGCCCGTCTGTCTCTCTCTCTCTCGCCCACCGGTCCCTCTCGCCCCCGTCCGTCTCTCTCGCGCCCGTCCGTCTCTCTCGTGCCCGTCCGTCTCTCTCTCTCGCCCGTCCGTCTCTTTCTCTCGCCCGTCCGTCTCTCTCTCTCGCCCGTCCGTCTCCCTCTCTCTCTCTCACTCTCGTCTCTCTCTCTCACGCCCGTCTCTCTGTCTCTCTCTCTCACGCCCGTCTCTCTCTCTCACACCCGTCTCTCTCGCCCGTCCGTCTCTCTCTCTCTCTCTCGCCCGTCAGCCTCTGACTCTCCCTCTCACGCCCGTCTCTCTCTCTCTCACGCCCGTCTCTCTCTCTCACGCCCGTCTCTCTCTCTCTCTCACGCCCGTCTCTCTCTCTCTCTCACGCCCGTCTCTCTCTCACGCCCGTCTCTCTCTCTCTCTCTCTCTCACGCCCGTCTCTCTCTCTCACGCCCGTCTCTCTCTCTCTCTCTCACGCCCGTCTCTCTCTCTCTCACGCCCGTCTCTCTCTCCCTCTCACGCACGGCTCTTTCACTCCCGTCTCTCTCTCTCTCGCCCGTCCGTCTCTCTCTCGCCCGTCCGTCTCTCTCTCGCCCGTCCGTCTCTCTCTCGCCCGTCCGTTTCTCTCTCTCTCACTCCCGTCTCTCTCTCGCCTGCCCGTCTCTCTCTCGCCCGTCCATCTCTCTCTCGCCCGTCCCTCTCTCTCTCGCCCGTCCGTCTCTCTCTCGCCCGTCCGTCTCTCTCTTGCCCGTCCGTCTCTCTCTCTCTCTCGCCCGTCCGCCTCTGACTCCCTCTCTCTCGCCCGTCCGCCTCTCTCTCGCCCGTCCACCTCACTCTCACGCCCATCTCTCTCGCCCGTCCGGCTCTCTCTCTCCCTCGCCCGTCCGCCTCTCTCTCTCTCTCGCCCGTCCGCCACTCTCTCTCGCCCGTCCGCCTCTCTCTCTCTCGCCCGTCCGCCTCTCTCTCTCTCTCTCACCCGTCCGCCCCCTCTCTCGCTCTCGCCCGTCCGCCTCTCTCTCTCTCGCCCGTCCGCCTCTCTCTCTCTCGCCCGTCCGCCTCTTTCTCTCTCTCGCCCGTCCGCCTCTTTCTCTCTCTCTCTCGCCCGTCTCTCTCTCTCTCGCCCTCTGACTCTCTCTCACGCCCATCTCTCTCGCCCTCCGTCTCTCTCTCTCTCACGCCCATCCCTCTCGCCGGTCCGCCTCTCTCTCTCTCTCTCGCCCGTCCGCCTCTCTCTCTCACGCCAGTCTCTCTCTCTCTCTCTCTCACGCCCATCTCTTTCTCTCTCACGCCCGTCTCTCTCTCTCACGCCCGTCTCTCTCTCACGCCCGTCTCTCTCTCTCTCTCTCTCTCACGCCCGTCTCTCTCTCTCACGCCCGTCTCTCTCTCTCTCTCTCACGCCCGTCTCTCTCTCTCTCACGCCCGTCTCTCTCTCCCTCTCACGCACGGCTCTTTCACTCCCGTCTCTCTCTCTCTCGCCCGTCCGTCTCTCTCTCGCCCGTCCGTCTCTCTCTCGCCCGTCCGTCTCTCTCTTGCCCGTCCGTCTCTCTCTCTCTCTCGCCCGTCCGCCTCTGACTCCCTCTCTCTCGCCCGTCCGCCTCTCTCTCGCCCGTCCACCTCACTCTCACGCCCATCTCTCTCGCCCGTCCGCCTCTCTCTCTCCCTCGCCCGTCCGCCTCTCTCTCTCTCTCGCCCGTCCGCCTCTCTCTCTCGCCCGTCCGCCTCTCTCTCTCTCGCCCGTCCGCCTCTCTCTCTCTCTCACCCGTCCGCCCCCTCTCTCGCTCTCGCCCGTCCGCCTCTCTCTCTCTCGCCCGTCCGCCTCTCTCTCTCTCGCCCGTCCGCGTCTCTCTCTCTCGCCCGTCCGCCTCTTTCTCTCTCTCGCCCGTCCGCCTCTTTCTCTCTCTCTCTCGCCCGTCTCTCTCTCTCTCGCCCTCTGACTCTCTCTCACGCCCATCTCTCTCGCCCTCCGTCTCTCTCTCTCTCACGCCCATCCCTCTCGCCGGTCCGCCTCTCTCTCTCTCTCTCGCCCGTCCGCCTCTCTCTCTCACGCCGTCTCTCTCTCTCTCACGCCAGTCTCTCTCTCTCTCTCTCTCACGCCCATCTCTTTCTCTCTCACGCCCGTCTCTCTCTCTCACGCCCGTCACTCTCTCTCACGCCCATCTCTCTCTCTCACGCCCATCTCTCTCTCTCACGCCCATCTCTCTCTCTCATGCCCGTCTCTCTCTCTTTCTCACGCCCGTCTCTCTCTCCCGCCCGTCTCTCTCTCTCACTCTCTCTCACCCGTCTCTCTCTCATGCCCGTCTCTCTCTCGCCCGTCTCGCTCTTTCACGCCAGTCCGTCTCTCTCTCGCTCTCGCCCGTCCGCCTCTCTCTCGCCCGTCTGTTTCTCTCTCATGCCCATGTGTCTCTCTCTCTCTCACGCCCGTCCTCTCTCTCTCATCCTCTCACGCCCGTCTGTCTCTCTCTCTCTCGCCCACCGGTCCCTCTCGCCCCCGTCCGTCTCTCTCGCGCCCGTCCGTCTCTCTCGCGCCCGTCTCTCTCTCTCTCTCTCACGCCCGTCTCTCTCTCTCTCACGCCCGTCTCTCTCTCTCTCTCACACCCATCTCTCTCTCTCTCACGCCCGTCTCTCTCTCTCTCTCTCACGCCCGTCTCTCTCTCTCTCACTCACGCCCGTCTCTCTCTCTCTCTCTCTCACGCCCGTCTCTCTCTCTCTCTCTCTCACGCCCGTCTCTCTCTCTCTCTCACGCCCGTCCCTCTCTCCCTCTCACGCACGGCTCTTTCACTCCCGTCTCTCTCTCGCCCGTCCGTCTCTCTCTCGCCCGTCCGTCTCTCTCTCCCTCACTCCCGTCTCTCTCTCGCCTGCCCTTCTCTCTCTCGCCCGTCCGTCTCTCTCTCTCTCTCGCCCGTCCGCCTCTGACTCCCTCTCTCTCCATCATCGGCCTCTCTCTCGCCCATCCACCTCACTCTCACGCCCATCTCTCTCGCCCGTCCGCCTCTCTCTCTCTCTCGCCCGTCCGCCTCTATCTCTCTCGCCCGTCCGCCTCTCTCTCTCTCTCTCTCGCCCGTCCGCCTCTCTCTCTCTCGCCCATCCGCCTCTCTCTCTCTCGCCCGTCCGCCTCTCTCTCTCTCTCGCCCGTCCGCCCCCTCTCTCGCTCTCGCCCGTCCGCCTCTCTCTCTCTCGCCCGTCCGCCTCTCTATCTCTCGCGCCCGTCCGCCTCTCTCTCTCTCTCGCCCGTCCGCCTCTCTCTCTCTCGCCCGTCCGCCTCCTCTCTCTCTCTCGCCCGTCCGCCTCTCTCTCTCGCCCGTCCGCCTCTCTCTCTCTCTCGCCCGTCCGCCTCTCTCTCTCTTGCCCGTCCGCCTCTCTCTCTCTTGCCCGTCCGCCTCTCTCTCTCTCTCTCTCCCGTCCGCCTCTCTCTCTCGCCCGTCCGCCTCTCTCTCTCGCCCGTCCGCCTCTCTCTCTCTCGCCTGTCCGCCTCTCTCTCTCTCTCTCTCGCCCGTCCGCCCCTCTCTCTTGCTCTCGCCCGTCCGCCTCTCTCTCTCGCCCGTCCGCCTCTCTCTCTCTCGCACCCGTCCGCCTCTCTCTCTCTCTCGCCCTCCGTCTCTCTCTCTCATGCCCATCTCTCTCGCCGGTCCGCCTCTCTCTCTCTCTCGCCCGTCCGCCTCTCTCTCTCTCTCGCCGGTCCACCTCTCTCTCTCTCACGCCCGTCCGCCTCTCTCTCTCGCCCGTCCGCCTCTCTCTCTCGCCCGTCCGCCTCTCTCTCGCCCGTCCGCCTCTCTCTCGCCCGTCCGCCTCTCTCTCTCTCTCGCCCGTCCGCCTCTCTCTCTCTCTCGCCCGTCCGCCTCTCTCTCTCTCTCGCCTGTCCGCCTCTCTCTCTCCCGCCTCTCTCTCTCTCTCTCGCCCGTCCGCCTCTCTCTCTCTCTCGCCCGTCCGCCTCTCTCTCTCTCACGCCCATCCCTCTCGCCGGTCCACCTCTCTCTCTCTAACGCCGTCTCTCTCTCTCTCACGCCAGTCTCTCTCTCTCTCTCTCTCACGCCCATCTCTCATTCTCTCTCACGCCCGTCTCTCTCTCTCACGCCCGTCACTCTCTTTCACGCCCGTCACTCTCTCTCACGCCCGTCACTCTCTCTCACGCCCGTCACTCTCTCTCACGCCCGTCACTCTCTCTCACGCCCGTCACTCTCTCTCACGCCCATCTCTCTCTCTCACGCCCGTCTCTCTCTCTCACGCCCGTCTCTCTCTCTCTCACGCCCGTCTCTCTCTCTCTCTCACGCCCGTCCCTCTCTCCCTCTCACGCACGGCTCTTTCACTCCCGTCTCTCTCTCTCTCGCCCGTCCGTCTCTCTCTCGCCCGTCCGTCTCTCTCTCGCCCGTCCGTTTCTCTCTCTCTCACTCCCGTCTCTCTCTCGCCTGCCCGTCTCTCTCTCGCCCGTCCCTCTCTCTCTCGCCCGTCCGTCTCTCTCTCGCCCGTCCGTCTCTCTCTCGCCCGTCCGTCTCTCTCTCTCTCTCGCCCGTCCGCCTCTGACTCCCTCTCTCTCGCCCGTCCGCCTCTCTCTCGCCCGTCCACCTCACTCTCACGCCCATCTCTCTCGCCCGTCCGCCTCTCTCTCTCTCTCGCCCGTCCGCCTCTCTCTCTCCCTCGCCCGTCCGCCTCTCTCTCTCTCTCGCCCGTCCGCCTCTCTCTCTCGCCCGTCCGCCTCTCTCTCTCTCGCCCGTCCGCCTCTCTCTCTCTCTCGCCCGTCCGCCCCCTCTCTCGCTCTCGCCCGTCCGCCTCTCTCTCTCTCGCCCGTCCGCCTCTCTCTCTCTCGCCCGTCCGCCTCTCTCTCTCTCGCCCGTTCCCCTCTTTCTCTCTCTCGCCCGTCCGCCTCTTTCTCTCTCTCTCTCGCCCGTCTCTCTCTCTCTCGCCCTCTGACTCTCTCTCACGCCCATCTCTCTCGCCCTCCGTCTCTCTCTCTCTCTCACGCCCATCCCTCTCGCCGGTCCGCCTCTCTCTCTCTCTCTCGCCCGTCCGCCTCTCTCTCTCACGCCGTCTCTCTCTCTCTCACGCCAGTCTCTCTCTCTCTCTCTCTCACGCCCATCTCTTTCTCTCTCACGCCCGTCTCTCTCTCTCACGCCCGTCACTCTCTCTCACGCCCATCTCTCTCTCTCACGCCCATCTCTCTCTCTCATGCCCGTCTCTCTCTCTTTCTCACGCCCGTCTCTCTCTCCCGCCCGTCTCTCTCTCTCACTCTCTCTCACCCGTCTCTCTCTCATGCCCGTCTCTCTCTCGCCCGTCTCGCTCTTTCACGCCCGTCCGTCTCTCTCTCGCTCTCGCCCGTCCGCCTCTCTCTCGCCCGTCTGTTTCTCTCTCACGCCCATGTGTCTCTCTCTCTCTCACGCCCGTCCTCTCTCTCTCATCCTCTCACGCCCGTCTATCTCTCTCTCTCTCGCCCACCGGTCCCTCACGTCCCCGTCCGTCTCCCTCGCGCCCGTCCGTCTCTCTCGCGCCCGTCCGTCTCTCTCGCGCCCGTCTCTCTCTCTCTCTCTCACGCCCGTCTCTCTCTCTCACGCCCGTCTCTCTCTCTCTCTCACACCCATCTCTCTCTCTCACGCCTGTCTCTCTCTCTCTCTCTCACGCCCGTCTCTCTCTCTCCCTCTCTCACGCCCGTCTCTCTCTCTCTCTCTCTCACGCCCGTCTCTCTCTCTCTCTCACGCCCGTCCCTCTCTCCCTCTCACGCACGGCTCTTTCACTCCCGTCTCTCTCTCTCTCGCCCGTCCGTCTCTCTCTCGCCCGTCCGTCTCTCTCTCCCTCACTCCCGTCTCTCTCTCGCCTGCCCTTCTCTCTCTCGCCCGTCCGTCTCTCTCTCGCCCGTCCGTCTCTCTCTCTCTCTCGCCCGTCCGCCTCTGACTCCCTCTCTCTCCATCGTCGGCCTCTCTCTCGCCCATCCACCTCACTCTCACGCCCATCTCTCTCGCCCGTCCGCCTCTCTCTCTCTCTCGCCCGTCCGCCTCTATCTCTCTCGCCCGTCCGCCTCTCTCTCTCTCTCTCGCCCGTCCGCCTCTCTCTCTCTCGCCCGTCCGCCTCTCTCTCTCTCTCGCCCGTCCGCCCCCTCTCTCGCTCTCGCCCGTCCGCCTCTCTCTCTCGCCCGTCCGCCTCTCTATCTCTCGCGCACGTCCGCCTCGCTCTCTCTCTCGCCCGTCCGCCTCTCTCTCTCTCTCGCCCGTCCGCCTCCTCTCTCTCTCTCGCCCGTCCGCCTCTCTCTCTCGCCCGTCCGCCTCTCTCTCTCTCTCTCACCCGTCCGCCTCTCTCTCTCTTGCCCGTCCGCCCCTCTCTCTCTCCCGTCCGCCTCTCTCTCTCGCCCGTCCGCCTCTCTCTCTCTCGCCTGTCCGCCTCTCTCTCTCTCTCTCTCTCGCCCGTCCGCTCCTCTCTCTCGCCCGTCCGCCTCTCTCTCTCGCCCGTCCGCCTCTCTCTCTCGACTGTCCGCCTCTCTGTCTCTCGCACCCGTCCGCCTCTCTCTCTCTCGCCCTCCGTCTCTCTCTCTCACGCCCATCTCTCTCGCCGGTCCGCCTCTCTCTCTCGCCCGTCCGCCTCTCTCTCTCTCTCGCCGGTCCGCCTCTCTCTCTCTCACGCCCGTCCGCCTCTCTCTCTCGCCCGTCCGCCTCTCTCTCTCGCCCGTCCGCCTCTCTCTCTCTCTCGCCCGTCCGCCTCTCTCTCTCTCTCGCCCGTCCGCCTCTCTCTCTCTCTCGCCCGTCCGCCTCTCTCTCTCTCTCGCCTGTCAGCCTCTCTCTCTCCCGCCTCTCTCTCTCTCTCTCGCCCGTCCGCCTCTCTCTCTCTCTCGCCCGTCCGCCTCTCTCTCTCTCACGCCCATCCCTCTCGCCGGTCCACCTCTCTCTCTCTCTCGCCGTCTCTCTCTCTCTCACGCCAGTCTCTCTCTCTCTCTCTCTCTCACGCCCATCTCTCATTCTCTCTCACGCCCGTCTCTCTCTCTCACGCCCGTCACTCTCTCTCACGCCCGTCACTCTCTCTCACGCCCGTCACTCTCTCTCACGCCCGTCACTCTCTCTCACGCCCGTCACTCTCTCTCACGCCCATCTCTCTCTCTCACGTCCATCTCTCTCGCTCACGCCCATCTCTCTCTCTCATGCCCGTCTCTCTCTCTTTCTCACGCCCGTCTCTCTCTCTCACTCTCTCTCACCCGTCTCTCTCTCATGCCCGTCTCGCTCTTTCACGCCCGTCCGTCTCTCTCTCGCTCTCGCCCGTCTGTTTCTCTCTCACGCCCATGTGTCTCTCTCTCTCTCTCTCTCACGCCTGTCCTCTCTCTCTCATCCTCTCACGCCCGTCTGTCTCTCTCTCTCGCCCACCGGTCCCTCTCGCCCCTGTCCGTCTCTCTCGCCCCTGTCCGTCTCTCTCGCGCCCGTCCGTCTCTCTCGCGCCCGTCCGTCTCTCTCGCGCCCGTCCGTCTCTCTCGCGCCCGTCCGTCTCTCTCGCGCCCGTCTCTCTCTCTCTCTCTCACGCCCGTCTCTCTCTCTCACGCCCGTCTCTCTCTCTCTCTCTCTCACGCCCGTCTCTCTCTCTCACGCCCGTCTCTCTCTCTCTCTCTCACGCCCGTCTCTCTCTTTCTCTCTCTCTCACGCCCGTCTCTCTCTTTCTCTCTCTCTCACGCCCGTCTCTCTCTCTCTCTCTCTCTCTCACGCCCGTCTCTCTCTCTCTCTCACGCCCGTCCCTCTCTCCCTCTCACGCACGGCTCTTTCACTCCCGTCTCTCTCTCTCTCGCCCGTCCGTCTCTCTCTCGCCCGTCCGTCTCTCTCTCTCTCACTCCCGTCTCTCTCTCACGCCCGTCTCTCTCTCTCACGCCCGTCACTCTCTCTCACGCCCGTCACTCTCTCTCACGCCCGTCACTCTCTCTCACGCCTGTCACTCTCTCTCACGCCCGTCACTCTCTCTCACGCCCATCTCTCTCTCTCACGTCCATCTCTCTCGCTCACCGCCCATCTCTCTCTCTCATGCCCGTCTCTCTCTCTTTCTCACACCCGTCTCTCTCTCTCACTCTCTCTCACCCGTCTCTCTCTCATGCCCGTCTCGCTCTTTCACGCCCGTCCGTCTCTCTCTCGCTCTCGCCCGTCCGCCTCTCTCTCGCCCGTCTGTTTCTCTCTCACGCCCATGTGTCTCTCTCTCTCTCTCTCTCACGCCTGTCCTCTCTCTCTCATCCTCTCACGCCCGTCTGTCTCTCTCTCTCTCGCCCACCGGTCCCTCTCGCCCCTGTCCGTCTCTCTCGCGCCCGTCCGTCTCTCTCGCGCCCGTCCGTCTCTCTCGCGCCCGTCTCTCTCTCTCTCTCTCACGCCCGTCTCTCTCTCTCACGCCCGTCTCTCTCTCTCTCTCTCACGCCCGTCTCTCTCTCTCTCTCTCACGCCCGTCTCTCTCTCTCTCTCTCACGCCCGTCTCTCTCTTTCTCTCTCTCTCACGCCCGTCTCTCTCTCTCTCTCTCTCTCACGCCCGTCCCTCTCTCCCTCTCACGCACGGCTCTTTCACTCCCGTCTCTCTCTCTCTCGCCCGTCCGTCTCTCTCTCGCCCGTCCGTCTCTCCCTCTCTCACTCCCGTCTCTCTCTCACCTGCCCGTCTCTCTCTCGCCCGTCCCTCTCTCTCTCACCCGTCCGTCTCTCTCTCGCCCGTCCGTCTCTCTCTCGCCCGTCCGTCTCTCTCTCGCCCGTCCGTCTCTCTCTCGCCCGTCCGTCCGTCTCTCTCTCTCTCGCCCGTCCGCCTCTGACTCCCTCTCTCTCGCCCGTCCGCCTCTCTCTCGCCCGTCCACCTCACTCTCACGCCCATCTCTCTCGCCCGTCCGCCTCTCTCTCTCTCTCGCCCGTCCGCCTCTCTCTCACGCCCGTCCGCCTCTCTCTCTCTCTCGCCCGTCTGCCTCACTCTCTCGCCCGTCCGCCTCTCTCTCTCTCGCCCGTCCGCCCCTCTCTCTCTCTCGCCCGTCCGCCTCTCTCTCTCTCTCGCCCGTCCGCCTCTCTCTCTCTCTCGCCCGTCCGCCTCTCTCTCTCTCGCCCGTCCGCCTCTCTCACTCTCTCGCCCGTCCGCCTCTCTCTCTCTCTCGCCTGTCCGCCTCTCTCTCTCTCTCGCCCGTCCGCCCCTCTCTCTCGCTCTCGCAGGTCCGCCTCTCTCTCTCTCACGCCCATCCCTCTCGCCGGTCCACCTCTCTCTCTCTCTCGCCGTCTCTCTCTCTCTCTCACGCCAGTCTCTCTCTCTCTCTCTCTCTCACGCCCATCTCTCATTCTCTCTCACGCCCGTCTCTCTCTCTCACGCCCGTCACTCTCTCTCACGCCCGTCACTCTCTCTCACGCCCGTCACTCTCTCTCACGCCCGTCACTCTCTCTCACGCCCGTCACTCTCTCTCACGCCCGTCACTCTCTCTCACGCCCGTCACTCTCTCTCACGCCCATCTCTCTCTCTCACGTCCATCTCTCTCTCTCATGCCCGTCTCTCTCTCTCATGCCCGTCTCTCTCTCTTTCTCACGCCCGTCTCTCTCTCTCACTCTCTCTCACCCGTCTCTCTCTCATGCCCGTCTCGCTCTTTCACGCCCGTCCGTCTCTCTCTCGCTCTCGCCCGTCTGTTTCTCTCTCACGCCCATGTGTCTCTCTCTCTCTCTCTCTCACGCCTGTCCTCTCTCTCTCATCCTCTCACGCCCGTCCGCCTCTCTCTCTCTCGCCCGTCCGCCTCTCTCTCTCTCGCCCGTCCGCCCCTCTCTCTCTCTCGCCCGTCCGCCTCTCTCTCTCTCTCGCCCGTCCGCCTCTCTCTCTCTCTCGCCCGTCCGCCTCTCTCTCTCTCGCCCGTCCGCCTCTCTCACTCTCTCGCCCGTCCGCCTCTCTCTCTCTCTCGCCTGTCCGCCTCTCTCTCTCTCTCGCCCGTCCGCCCCTCTCTCTCGCTCTCGCCCGTCCGCCTCTCTCTCTCTCACGCCCATCCCTCTCGCCGGTCCACCTCTCTCTCTCTCTCGCCGTCTCTCTCTCTCTCTCACGCCAGTCTCTCTCTCTCTCTCTCTCTCACGCCCATCTCTCATTCTCTCTCACGCCCGTCTCTCTCTCTCACGCCCGTCACTCTCTCTCACGCCCGTCACTCTCTCTCACGCCCGTCACTCTCTCTCACGCCCGTCACTCTCTCTCACGCCCGTCACTCTCTCTCACGCCCGTCACTCTCTCTCACGCCCATCTCTCTCTCTCACGTCCATCTCTCTCGCTCACGCCCATCTCTCTCTCTCATGCCCGTCTCTCTCTCATTCTCACGCCCGTCTCTCTCTCTCACTCTCTCTCACCCGTCTCTCTCTCATGCCCGTCTCGCTCTTTCACGCCCGTCCGTCTCTCTCTCGCTCTCGCCCGTCCGCCTCTCTCTCGCCCGTCTGTTTCTCTCTCACGCCCATGTGTCTCTCTCTCTCTCTCTCTCATGCCTGTCCTCTCTCTCTCATCCTCTCACGCCCGTCTGTCTCTCTCTCTCTCGCCCACCGGTCCCTCTCGCCCCTGTCCGTCTCTCTCGCCCCTGTCCGTCTCTCTCGCGCCCGTCCGTCTCTCTTGCGCCTGTCCGTCTCTCTCGCGCCCGTCCGTCTCTCTCGCGCCCGTCTCTCTCTCTCTCTCACGCCCGTCTCTCTCTCTCACGCCCGTCTCTCTCTCTCTCTCTCTCACACCCGTCTCTCTCTCTCTCTCTCACGCCCGTCTCTCTCTCTCTCTCTCTCACGCCCGTCTCTCTCTTTCTCTCTCTCTCACGCCCGTCTCTCTCTCTCTCTCTCTCTCTCACGCCCGTCTCTCTCTCTCTCTCACGCCCGTCCCTCTCTCCCTCTCACGCACGGCTCTTTCACTCCCGTCTCTCTCTCTCTCGCCCGTCCGTCTCTCTCTCGCCCGTCCGTCTCTCTCTCTCTCACTCCCGTCTCTCTCTCACGCCCGTCTCTCTCTCTCACGCCCGTCACTCTCTCTCACGCCCGTCACTCTCTCTCACGCCCGTCACTCTCTCTCACGCCCGTCACTCTCTCTCACGCCCATCTCTCTCTCTCACGTCCATCTCTCTCGCTCACGCCCATCTCTCTCTCTCATGCCCGTCTCTCTCTCTTTCTCACGCCCGTCTCTCTCTCTCACTCTCTCTCACCCGTCTCTCTCTCATGCCCGTCTCGCTCTTTCACGCCCGTCCGTCTCTCTCTCGCTCCTCGCCCCGTCCGCCTCTCTCTCGCGCGTCTGTTTCTCTCTCACGCCCATGTGTCTCTCTCTCTCTCTCTCTCACGCCTGTCCTCTCTCTCTCATCCTCTCACGCCCGTCTGTCTCTCTCTCTCCTCGCCCCACCGGTCCCTCTCGCCCCTGTCCGTCTCTCTCGCGCCCGTCCGTCTCTCTCGCGCCCCGTCCCGTCTCTCTCGCGCCCGTCCGTCTCTCTCGCGCTGTCCGTCTCTCTCGCGCTGTCCGTCTCTCTCACGCCCGTCTGTCTCTCTCTCTCTCTCGCCCGTCCGCCTCTGACTCCCCTCTCTCTCGCCCGTCCGCCCTCTCTCTCTCGCCCGTCCACCTCACTTTCACGCCCATCTCTCTCGCCCGTCCGCCTCTCTCTCTCTCTCTCGCCCCGTCCGCCTCTCTCTCACGCCCGTCCGCCTCTCTCTCTCTCTCTCGCCCGTCCGCCTCACTCTCTCGCCCGTCCGCCTCTCTCTCTCTCGCCCGTCCGCCTCTCTCTCACGCCCGTCCGCCTCTCTCTCTCTCTCGCCCGTCCGCCTCACTCTCTCGCCCCGTCCGCCTCTCTCTCCTCTCTCGCCCGTCCGCCTCTCTCTCTCTCTCGCCCGTCCGCCTCTCTCTCTCTCTCGCACCCGTCCGCCTCTCTCTCTCTCGCCCTCCGTCTCTCTCTCTCACGCCCATCCCTCTCGCCGGTCCGCCTCTCTCTCTCTCTCTCGCCCATCCGCCTCTCTCTCTCACGCCGTCTCTCTCTCTCTCACGCCAGTCTCTCTCTCTCTCTCTCTCACGCCCGTCTCTCTCTCTCACGCCCGTCACTCTCTCTCACGCCCATCTCTCTCTCTCACGCCCATCTCTCTCTCTCACGCCCATCTCTCTCTCTCACGCCCATCTCTCTCTCTCACGCCCATCTCTCTCTCTCACGCCCATCTCTCTCTCTTTCTCACGCCCGTCTCTCTCTCCCGCCCGTCTCTCTCTCTCACTCTCTCTCACCCGTCTCTCTCTCATGCCCGTCTCTCTCTCGCCCGTCTCGCTCTTTCACGCCAGTCCGTCTCTCTCTCGCTCTCGCCCGTCCGCCTCTCTCTCGCCCGTCTGTTTCTCTCTCATGCCCATGTGTCTCTCTCTCTCTCACGCCCCGCCCTCTCTCTCTCATCCTCTCACGCCCGTCTGTCTCTCTCTCTCTCGCCCACCGGTCCCTCTCGCCCCCGTCCGTCTCTCTCGCGCCCGTCTCTCTCTCTCTCTCTCACGCCCCGTCTCTCTCTCTCTCACGCCCGTCTCTCTCTCTCTCTCACACCCATCTCTCTCTCTCTCACGCCCGTCTCTCTCTCTCTCTCTCTCACGCCCGTCTCTCTCTCTCTCTCTCTCTCCACCGCCCGTCTCTCTCTCTCTCTCTCTCTCACGCCCGTCTCTCTCTCTCTCTCACGCCCGTCCCTCTCTCCCTCTCACGCACGGCTCTTTCACTCCCGTCTCTCTCTCTCTCTCGCCCGTCCGTCTCTCTCTCGCCCGTCCGTCTCTCTCTCCCTCACTCCCGTCTCTCTCTCGCCTGCCCTTCTCTCTCTCGCCCGTCCGTCTCTCTCTCTCTCTCGCCCGTCCGCCTCTGACTCCCTCTCTCTCCTTCATCGGCCTCTCTCTCGCCCATCCACCTCACTCTCACGCCCATCTCTCTCGCCCGTCCGCCTCTCTCTCTCTCTCGCCCGTCCGCCTCTATCTCTCTCGCCCGTCCGCCTCTCTCTCTCTCTCTCTCGCCCGTCCGCCTCTCTCTCTCTCGCCCGTCCGCCTCTCTCTCTCTCGCCCGTCCGCCTCTCTCTCTCGCCCGTCCGCCTCTCTCTCTCGCCCGTCCGCCTCTCTCTCTCTCGCCTGTCCGCCTCTCTCTCTCTCTCTCTCTCGCCCGTCCGCCCCTCTCTCTCGCTCTCGCCCGTCCGCCTCTCTCTCTCGCCCGTCCGCCTCTCTCTCTCTCGCACCCGTCCGCCTCTCTCTCTCTCTCTCGCCCTCCGACTCTCTCTCTCATGCCCATCTCTCTCGCCGGTCCGCCTCTCTCTCTCTCTCGCCCGTCCGCCTCTCTCTCTCTCTCGCCCGGTCCACCTCTCTCTCTCTCACGCCCGTCCGCCTCTCTCTCCTCGCCCGTCCGCCTCTCTCTCTCGCCCGTCCGCCTCTCTCTCTCTCTCGCCCGTCCGCCTCTCTCTCTCTCTCTCGCCCGTCCGCCTCTCTCTCTCTCTCGCCTGTCCGCCTCTCTCTCTCCCCGCCTCTCTCCTCGCTCTCCTCCGCCCGTCCGCCTCTCTCTCTCTCTCGCCCCGTCCGCCTCTCTCTCTCTCACGCCCATCCCTCTCGCCGGTCCACCTCTCTCTCTCTAACGCCGTCTCTCTCTCTCTCACCGCCAGTCTCTCTCTCTCTCTCTCACGCCCATCTCTCATTCTCTCTCACGCCCGTCTCTCTCTCTCTCACGCCCGTCACTCTCTTTCACGCCCGTCACTCTCTCTCACACCCGTCACTCTCTCTCACGCCCGTCACTCTCTCTCACGCCCGTCTCTCTCTCTCTCTCACGCCCGTCCCTCTCTCCCTCTCACGCACGGCTCTTTCACTCCCGTCTCTCTCTCTCTCGCCCGTCCGTCTCTCTCTCTCGCCCGTCCCGTCTCTCTCTCGCCCGTCCGTTTCTCTCTCTCTCACTCCCGTCTCTCTCTCGCCTGCCCGTCTCTCTCTCGCCCGTCCCTCTCTCTCCTCGCCCGTCCGTCTCTCTCTCGCCCGTCCGTCTCTCTCTCGCCCGTCCGTCTCTCTCTCTCTCTCGCCCGTCCGCCTCTGACTCCCTCTCTCTCGCCCGTCCGCCTCTCTCTCGCCCGTCCACCTCACTCTCACGCCCATCTCTCTCGCCCGTCCGCCTCTCTCTCTCTCTCGCCCGTCCGCCTCTCTCTCTCCCTCGCCCGTCCGCCTCTCTCTCTCTCTCGCCCGTCCGCCTCTCTCTCTCGCCCGTCCGCCTCTCTCTCTCCTCGCCCCGTCCCGCCTCTCTCTCTCTCTCGCCCGTCCGCCCCCTCTCTCGCTCTCGCCCGTCCGCCTCTCTCTCCTCTCGCCCGTCCCGCCTCTCTCTCTCTCTCTCTCGCCCGTCTCTCTCTCTCTCGCCCTCTGACTCTCTCTCACGCCCATCTCTCTCGCCCTCCGTCTCTCTCTCTCTCACGCCCATCCCTCTCGCCGGTCCGCCTCTCTCTCTCTCTCTCGCCCGTCCGCCTCTCTCTCTCACGCCGTCTCTCTCTCTCTCACGCCAGTCTCTCTCTCTCTCTCTCTCACGCCCATCTCTTTCTCTCTCACGCCCGTCTCTCTCTCTCACGCCCGTCACTCTCTCTCACGCCCATCTCTCTCTCTCACGCCCATCTCTCTCTCTCATGCCCGTCTCTCTCTCTTTCTCACGCCCGTCTCTCTCTCCCCGCCCGTCTCTCTCTCTCACTCTCTCTCACCCGTCTCTCTCTCATGCCCGTCTCTCTCTTACCCCGTCTCGCTCTTTCACGCCCGTCCGTCTCTCTCTCGCTCTCGCCCGTCCGCATCTCTCTCGCCCGTCTGTTTCTCTCTCACGCCCATGTGTCTCTCTCTCTCTCTCTCTCACGCCTGTCCTCTCTCTCTCATCCTCTCACGCCCGTCTGTCTCTCTCTCTCTCTCGCCCACCGGTCCCTCTCGCCCCTGTACGTCTCTCTCGCGCCCGTCCGTCTCTCTCGCGCCCGTCTCTCTCTCTCTCTCTCACGCCCGTCTCTCTCTCTCACGCCCGTCTCTCTCTCTCTCTCACACCCATCTCTCTCTCTCACGCCTGTCTCTCTCTCTCTCTCTCACGCCCGTCTCTCTCTCTCCCTCTCTCACGCCCGTCTCTCTCTCTCTCTCTCTCACGCCCGTCTCTCTCTCTCTCTCACGCCCGTCCCTCTCTCCCTCTCACGCACGGCTCTTTCACTCCCGTCTCTCTCTCTCTCGCCCGTCCGTCTCTCTCTCGCCCGTCCGTCTCTCTCTCCCTCACTCCCGTCTCTCTCTCGCCTGCCCTTCTCTCTCTCGCCCGTCTGTCTCTCTCTCGCCCGTCCGTCTCTCTCTCTCTCTCCTCGCCCGTCCGCCTCTGACTCCCTCTCTCTCCATCGTCGGCCTCTCTCTCGCCCATCCACCTCACTCTCACGCCCATCTCTCTCGCCCGTCCGCCTCTCTCTCTCTCTCGCCCGTCCGCCTCTATCTCTCTCGCCCGTCCGCCTCTCTCTCTCTCTCTCTCGCCCGTCCGCCTCTCTCTCTCTCGCCCGTCCGCCTCTCTCTCTCTCGCCCGTCCGCCTCTCTCTCTCTCTCGCCCGTCCGCCCCCTCTCTCGCTCTCGCCCGTCCGCCTCTCTCTCTCTCTCGCCCGTCCGCCTCCTCTCTCTCTCTCGCCCGTCCGCCTCTCTCTCTCGCCCGTCCGCCCTCTCTCTCTCTCTCTCACCCCGTCCGCCTCTCTCCCTCTTGCCCGTCCGCCCCCTCTCTCTCTCTCTCCCGTCCGCCTCTCTCTCTCGCCCGTCCCGCCTCTCTCTCTCTCGCCTGTCCGCCTCTCTCTCTCTCTCTCTCTCTCGCCCGTCCGCCCCTCTCTCTCGCCCGTCCGCCTCTCTCTCTCGCCCGTCCGCCTCTCTCTCTCGCCTGTCCGCCTCTCTGTCTCTCGCACCCGTCCGCCTCTCTCTCTCTCGCCCTCCGTCTCTCTCACGCCCATCTCTCTCGCCGGTCCGCCTCTCTCTCTCGCCCGTCCGCCTCTCTCCTCTCTCTCTCGCCGGTCCGCCTCTCTCTCTCTCACGCCCGTCCGCCTCTCTCTCTCGCCCGTCCGCCTCTCTCTCTCGCCCGTCCGCCTCTCTCTCTCTCTCGCCCGTCCGCCTCTCTCTCTCTCTCGCCCGTCCGCCCTCTCTCTCTCTCTCGCCCGTCCGCCTCTCTCTCTCTCTCGCCTGCCCGCCTCTCTCTCTCCCGCCTCTCTCTCTCTCTCTCTCTCTCGCCCGTCCGCCTCTCTCTCTCTCTCGCCCGTCCGCCTCTCTCTCTCTCACGCCCATCCCTCTCGCCGGTCCACCTCTCTCTCTCTCTCGCCGTCTCTCTCTCTCTCACGCCAGTCTCTCTCTCTCTCTCTCTCTCACGCCCATCTCTCATTCTCTCTCACGCCCGTCTCTCTCTCTCACGCCCGTCACTCTCTCTCTCACGCCCGTCACTCTCTCTCACGCCCGTCACTCTCTCTCACGCCCGTCACTCTCTCTCACGCCCGTCACTCTCTCTCACGCCCGTCTCTCTCTCTCTCACGTCCATCTCTCTCGCTCATGCCCATCTCTCTCTCTCATGCCCGTCTCTCTCTCTTTCTCACGCCCGTCTCTCTCTCTCACTCTCTCTCACCCGTCTCTCTCTCATGCCCGTCTCGCTCTTTCACGCCCGTCCGTCTCTCTCTCGCTCTCGCCCGTCCGCCTCTCTCTCGCCCGTCTGTTTCTCTCTCACGCCCATGTGTCTCTCTCTCTCTCTCTCTCTCACGCCTGTCCTCTCTCTCTCATCCTCTCACGCCCGTCTGTCTCTCTCTCTCTCTCGCCCACCGGTCCCTCTCGCCCCTGTCCGTCTCTCTCGCGCCCGTCCGTCTCTCTCGCGCCCGTCCGTCTCTCTCGCGCCCGTCCGTCTCTCTCGCGCCCGTCCGTCTCTCTCGCGCCCGTCTCTCTCTCTCTCTCTCTCACGCCCGTCTCTCTCTCTCACGCCCGTCTCTCTCTCTCACGCCCGTCTCTCTCTCTCTCTCTCTCACGCCCGTCTCTCTCTCTCTCTCTCACGCCCGTCTCTCTCTCTCTCTCTCACGCCCGTCTCTCTCTTTCTCTCTCTCTCACGCCCGTCTCTCTCTCTCTCTCTCTCTCTCACGCCGTCTCTCTCTCTCTCGCCCGTCCGTCTCTCTCTCGCCCGTCCGTCTCTCTCTCTCTCACTCCCGTCTCTCTCTCACCTGCCCGTCTCTCTCTCGCCCCGTCCCTCTCTCTCTCACCCGTCCGTCTCTCTCTCGCCCGTCCCGTCTCTCTCTCGCCCGTCCGTCTCTCTCTCGCCCGTCCGTCTCTCTCTCGCCCGTCCCGGCCCGTCCGTCTCTCTCTCGCCCGTCCGTCTCTCTCTCGCCCGTCCCGTCTCTCTCTCTCTCTCGCCCGTCCGCCTCTGACTCCCTCTCTCACGCCCATCCGCCTCTCTCTCGCCCGTCCACCTCACTCTCACGCCCTATCTCTCTCGCCCGTCCGCCTCTCTCTCTCTCTCGCCCGTCCGCCTCTCTCTCACGCCCGTCCGCCTCTCTCTCTCTCTCGCCCCGTCCGCCTCACTCTCTCGCCCGTCCTCTCTCTCTCTCGCCCGTCCGCCTCTCTCTCTCTCTCGCCCGTCCGCCTCTCTCTCTCTCTCGCCCGTCCGCCTCTCTCTCTCTCGCCCCGTCCCGCCTCTCTCTCTCTCGCCCGTCCGCCTCCTCTCTCTCGCCCGTCCGCCTCTCTCTCTCACCCGTCCGCCTCTCTCTCTCTCTCGCCCGTCCGCCTCCCTCTCTCTTGCCCGTCCGCCTCTCTCTCTCTTGCCCGTCCGCCTCTCTCTCTCTCTCTCCCGTCCGCCTCTCTCTCTCTCGCCCGTCCGCCTCTCTCTCTCTCGCCTGTCCGCCTCTCTCTCTCTCTCTCTCTCGCCCGTCCGCCCCTCTCTCTCGCTCTCGCCCGTCCGCCTCTCTCTCTCGCCCGTCCGCCTCTCTCTCTCTCGCACCCGTCCGCCTCTCTCTCTCTCTCGCCCTCCGTCTCTCTCTCTCATGCCCATCTCTCTCGCCGGTCCGCCTCTCTCTCTCTCTCGCCCGTCCGCCTCTCTCTCTCTCTCGCCGGTCCGCCTCTCTCTCTCTCTCGCCGGTCCGCCTCTCTCTCTCGCCCGCCTCTCTCTCGCCCGTCCGCCTCTCTCTCTCTCTCGCCCGTCCGCCTCTCTCTCTCTCTCGCCCGTCCGCCTCTCTCTCTCTCTCGCCCGTCCGCCTCTCTCTCTCTCTCGCCTGTCCGCCTCTCTCTCTCCCGCCTCTCTCTCTCTCTCTCGCCCGTCCGCCTCTCTCTCTCTCTCGCCCGTCCGCCTCTCTCTCTCTCTCACGCCCATCCCTCTCGCCGGTCCACCTCTCTCTCTCTAACGCCGTCTCTCTCTCTCTCACGCCAGTCTCTCTCTCTCTCTCTCACGCCCATCTCTCATTCTCTCTCACGCCCGTCTCTCTCTCTCACGCCCGTCACTCTCTTTCACGCCCGTCACTCTCTCTCACACCCGTCACTCTCTCTCACGCCCGTCACTCTCTCTCACGCCCGTCTCTCTCTCTCTCTCACGCCCGTCCCTCTCTCCCTCTCACGCACGGCTCTTTCACTCCCGTCTCTCTCTCTCTCGCCCATCCGTCTCTCTCTCACCCGTGCGTCTCTCTCTCCCTCACTCCCGTCTCTCTCTCTCTCGCCCGTCCGTCTCTCTCTCGCCCGTCCGTCTCTCTCTCGCCCGTCCGTCTCTCTCTCGCCCCGTCCGTTTCTCTCTCTCTCACTCCCGTCTCTCTCTCGCCTGCCCGTCTCTCTCTCGCCCGTCCCTCTCTCTCTCGCCCGTCCGTCTCTCTCTCGCCCGTCCGTCTCTCTCTCGCCCGTCCGTCTCTCTCTCTCTCTCGCCCGTCCGCCTCTGACTCCCTCTCTCTCGCCCGTCCGCCTCTCTCTCGCCCGTCCACCTCACTCTCACGCCCATCTCTCTCGCCCGTCCGCCTCTCTCTCTCTCTCGCCCATCCGCCTCTCTCTCTCCCTCGCCCGTCCGCCTCTCTCTCTCTCTCGCCCGTCCGCCTCTCTCTCTCGCCCGTCCGCCTCTCTCTCTCTCGCCCGTCCGCCTCTCTCTCTCTCTCGCTCGTCCGCCCCCTCTCTCGCTCTCGCCCGTCCGCCTCTCTCTCTCTCGCCCGACCGCCTCTCTCTCTCTCGCCCGTCCGCCTCTCTCTCTCTCGCCCGTCCGCCTCTTTCTCTCTCTCGCCCGTCCGCCTCTTTCTCTCTCTCGCCCGTCCGCCTCTTTCTCTCTCTCTCTCGCCCGTCTCTCTCTCTCTCGCCCTCTGACTCTCTCTCACGCCCATCTCTCTCGCCCTCCGTCTCTCTCTCTCTCACGCCCATCCCTCTCGCCGGTCCGCCTCTCTCTCTCTCTCTCGCCCGTCCGCCTCTCTCTCTCACGCCGTCTCTCTCTCTCTCACGCCAGTCTCTCTCTCTCTCACGCCAGTCTCTCTCTCTCTCTCTCTCACGCCCATCTCTTTCTCTCTCACGCCCGTCTCTCTCTCTCACGCCCGTCTCTCTCTCACGCCCGTCTCTCTCTCTCTCTCTCTCTCACGCCCGTCTCTCTCTCTCACGCCCGTCTCTCTCTCTCTCTCTCACGCCCGTCTCTCTCTCTCTCACGCCCGTCTCTCTCTCCCTCTCACGCACGGCTCTTTCACTCCCGTCTCTCTCTCTCTCGCCCGTCCGTCTCTCTCTCGCCCGTCCGTCTCTCTCTCGCCCGTCCGTCTCTCTCTTGCCCGTCCGTCTCTCTCTCTCTCTCGCCCGTCCGCCTCTGACTCCCTCTCTCTCGCCCGTCAGCCTCTCTCTCGCCCGTCCACCTCACTCTCACGCCCATCTCTCTCGCCCGTCCGCCTCTCTCTCTCCCTCGCCCGTCCGCCTCTCTCTCTCTCTCGCCCGTCCGCCTCTCTCTCTCTCGCCCGTCCGCCTCTCTCTCTCTCTCACCCGTCCGCCCCCTCTCTCGCTCTCGCCCGTCCGCCTCTCTCTCTCTCGCCCGTCCGCCTCTCTCTCTCTCGCCCGTCCGCGTCTCTCTCTCTCGCCCGTCCGCCTCTTTCTCTCTCTCGCCCGTCCGCCTCTTTCTCTCTCTCTCTCGCCCGTCTCTCTCTCTCTCGCCCTCTGACTCTCTCTCACGCCCATCTCTCTCTCACGCCCATCCCTCTCGCCGGTCCGCCTCTCTCTCTCTCTCTCGCCCGTCCGCCTCTCTCTCTCACGCCGTCTCTCTCTCTCTCACGCCAGTCTCTCTCTCTCTCTCTCTCACGCCCATCTCTTTCTCTCTCACGCCCGTCTCTCTCTCTCACGCCCGTCACTCTCTCTCACGCCCATCTCTCTCTCTCACGCCCATCTCTCTCTCTCACGCCCATCTCTCTCTCTCATGCCCGTCTCTCTCTCTTTCTCACGCCCGTCTCTCTCTCCCGCCCGTCTCTCTCTCTCACTCTCTCTCACCCGTCTCTCTCTCATGCCCGTCTCTCTCTCGCCCGTCTCGCTCTTTCACGCCAGTCCGTCTCTCTCTCGCTCTCGCCCGTCCGCCTCTCTCTCGCCCGTCTGTTTCTCTCTCATGCCCATGTGTCTCTCTCTCTCTCACGCCCGTCCTCTCTCTCTCATCCTCTCACGCCCGTCTGTCTCTCTCTCTCTCGCCCACCGGTCCCTCTCGCCCCCGTCCGTCTCTCTCGCGCCCGTCCGTCTCTCTCGCGCCCGTCTCTCTCTCTCTCTCTCACGCCCGTCTCTCTCTCTCTCACGCCCGTCTCTCTCTCTCTCTCACACCCATCTCTCTCTCTCTCACGCCCGTCTCTCTCTCTCTCTCTCACGCCCGTCTCTCTCTCTCTCTCTCTCACTCACGCCCGTCTCTCTCTCTCTCTCTCTCACGCCCGTCTCTCTCTCTCTCTCTCTCACGCCCGTCTCTCTCTCTCTCTCACGCCCGTCCCTCTCTCCCTCTCACGCACGGCTCTTTCACTCCCGTCTCTCTCTCGCCCGTCCGTCTCTCTCTCGCCCGTCCGTCTCTCTCTCCCTCACTCAAGTCTCTCTCTCGCCTGCCCTTCTCTCTCTCGCCCGTCCGTCTCTCTCTCTCTCTCGCCCGTCCGCCTCTGACTCCCTCTCTCTCCATCATCGGCCTCTCTCTCGCCCATCCACCTCACTCTCACGCCCATCTCTCTCGCCCGTCCGCCTCTCTCTCTCTCTCGCCCGTCCGCCTCTATCTCTCTCGCCCGTCCGCCTCTCTCTCTCTCTCTCTCGCCCGTCCGCCTCTCTCTCTCTCGCCCATCCGCCTCTCTCTCTCTCGCCCGTCCGCCTCTCTCTCTCTCTCGCCCGTCCGCCCCCTCTCTCGCTCTCGCCCGTCCGCCTCTCTCTCTCTCGCCCGTCCGCCTCTCTATCTCTCGCGCCCGTCCGCCTCTCTCTCTCTCTCGCCCGTCCGCCTCTCTCTCTCTCGCCCGTCCGCCTCCTCTCTCTCTCTCGCCCGTCCGCCTCTCTCTCTCGCCCGTCCGCCTCTCTCTCTCTCTCGCCCGTCCGCCTCTCTCTCTCTTGCCCGTCCGCCTCTCTCTCTCTTGCCCGTCCGCCTCTCTCTCTCTCTCCCGTCCGCCTCTCTCTCTCGCCCGTCCGCCTCTCTCTCTCGCCCGTCCGCCTCTCTCTCTCTCGCCTGTCCGCCTCTCTCTCTCTCTCTCTCGCCCGTCCGCCCCTCTCTCTCGCTCTCGCCCGTCCGCCTCTCTCTCTCGCCCGTCCGCCTCTCTCTCTCTCGCACCCGTCCGCCTCTCTCTCTCTCTCGCCCTCCGTCTCTCTCTCTCATTCTCGCCGGTCCGCCTCTCTCTCTCTCTCGCGCCGTCCGCCTCTCTCTCTCTCTCGCCGGTCCACCTCTCTCTCTCTCACGCCCGTCCGCCTCTCTCTCTCGCCCGTCCGCCTCTCTCTCTCGCCCGTCCGCCTCTCTCTCGCCCGTCCGCCTCTCTCTCGCCCGTCCGCCTCTCTCTCTCTCTCGCCCGTCCGCCTCTCTCTCTCTCTCGCCCTTCCGCCTCTCTCTCTCTCTCGCCTGTCCGCCTCTCTCTCTCCCGCCTCTCTCTCTCTCTCTCGCCCGTCCGCCTCTCTCTCTCTCTCGCCCGTCCGCCTCTCTCTCTCTCTCACGCCCATCCCTCTCGCCGGTCCACCTCTCTCTCTCTAACGCCGTCTCTCTCTCTCTCACGCCAGTCTCTCTCTCTCTCTCTCACGCCCATCTCTCATTCTCTCTCACGCCCGTCTCTCTCTCTCACGCCCGTCACTCTCTTTCACGCCCGTCACTCTCTCTCACACCCGTCACTCTCTCTCACGCCCGTCACTCTCTCTCACGCCCGTCTCTCTCTCTCTCTCACGCCCGTCCCTCTCTCCCTCTCACGCACGGCTCTTTCACTCCCGTCTCTCTCTCGCCCATCCGTCTCTCTCTCACCCGTCCGTCTCTCTCTCCCTCACTCCCGTCTCTCTCTCTCTCGCCCGTCCGTCTCTCTCTCGCCCGTCCGTCTCTCTCTCGCCCGTCCGTCTCTCTCTCGCCCGTCCGTTTCTCTCTCTCTCACTCCCGTCTCTCTCTCGCCTGCCCGTCTCTCTCTCGCCCGTCCCTCTCTCTCTCGCCCGTCCGTCTCTCTCTCGCCCGTCCGTCTCTCTCTCGCCCGTCCGTCTCTCTCTCTCTCTCGCCCGTCCGCCTCTGACTCCCTCTCTCTCGCCCGTCCGCCTCTCTCTCGCCCGTCCACCTCACTCTCACGCCCATCTCTCTCGCCCGTCCGCCTCTCTCTCTCTCTCGCCCATCCGCCTCTCTCTCTCCCTCGCCCGTCCGCCTCTCTCTCTCTCTCGCCCGTCCGCCTCTCTCTCTCGCCCGTCCGCCTCTCTCTCTCTCGCCCGTCCGCCTCTCTCTCTCTCTCGCTCGTCCGCCCCCTCTCTCGCTCTCGCCCGTCCGCCTCTCTCTCTCTCGCCCGACCGCCTCTCTCTCTCTCGCCCGTCCGCCTCTCTCTCTCTCGCCCGTCCGCCTCTTTCTCTCTCTCGCCCGTCCGCCTCTTTCTCTCTCTCGCCCGTCCGCCTCTTTCTCTCTCTCTCTCGCCCGTCTCTCTCTCTCTCGCCCTCTGACTCTCTCTCACGCCCATCTCTCTCGCCCTCCGTCTCTCTCTCTCTCACCGCCCATCCCTCTCGCCGGTCCGCCTCTCTCTCTCTCTCTCGCCCGTCCGCCTCTCTCTCTCACGCCGTCTCTCTCTCTCTCACGCCAGTCTCTCTCTCTCTCTCTCTCACGCCCATCTCTTTCTCTCTCACGCCCGTCTCTCTCTCTCACGCCCGTCTCTCTCTCACGCCCGTCTCTCTCTCTCTCTCTCTCTCACGCCCGTCTCTCTCTCTCACGCCCGTCTCTCTCTCTCTCTCTCACGCCCGTCTCTCTCTCTCTCACGCCCGTCTCTCTCTCCCTCTCACGCACGGCTCTTTCACTCCCGTCTCTCTCTCTCTCGCCCGTCCGTCTCTCTCTCGCCCGTCCGTCTCTCTCTCGCCCGTCCGTCTCTCTCTTGCCCGTCCGTCTCTCTCTCTCTCTCGCCCGTCCGCCTCTGACTCCCTCTCTCTCGCCCGTCAGCCTCTCTCTCGCCCGTCCACCTCACTCTCACGCCCATCTCTCTCGCCCGTCCGCCTCTCTCTCTCCCTCGCCCGTCCGCCTCTCTCTCTCTCTCGCCCGTCCGCCTCTCTCTCTCTCGCCCGTCCGCCTCTCTCTCTCTCTCACCCGTCCGCCCCCTCTCTCGCTCTCGCCCGTCCGCCTCTCTCTCTCTCGCCCGTCCGCCTCTCTCTCTCTCGCCCGTCCGCGTCTCTCTCTCTCGCCCGTCCGCCTCTTTCTCTCTCTCGCCCGTCCGCCTCTTTCTCTCTCTCTCTCGCCCGTCTCTCTCTCTCTCGCCCTCTGACTCTCTCTCACGCCCATCTCTCTCGCCCCTCCGTCTCTCTCTCTCTCACGCCCATCCCTCTCGCCGGTCCGCCTCTCTCTCTCTCTCTCGCCCGTCCGCCTCTCTCTCTCACGCCGTCTCTCTCTCTCTCACGCCAGTCTCTCTCTCTCTCTCTCTCACGCCCATCTCTTTCTCTCTCACGCCCGTCTCTCTCTCTCACGCCCGTCACTCTCTCTCACGCCCATCTCTCTCTCTCACGCCCATCTCTCTCTCTCACGCCCATCTCTCTCTCTCATGCCCGTCTCTCTCTCTTTCTCACGCCCGTCTCTCTCTCCCGCCCGTCTCTCTCTCTCACTCTCTCTCACCCGTCTCTCTCTCATGCCCGTCTCTCTCTCGCCCGTCTCGCTCTTTCACGCCAGTCCGTCTCTCTCTCGCTCTCGCCCGTCCGCCTCTCTCTCGCCCGTCTGTTTCTCTCTCATGCCCATGTGTCTCTCTCTCTCTCACGCCCGTCCTCTCTCTCTCATCCTCTCACGCCCGTCTGTCTCTCTCTCTCTCGCCCACCGGTCCCTCTCGCCCCCGTCCGTCTCTCTCGCGCCCGTCCGTCTCTCTCGCGCCCGTCTCTCTCTCTCTCTCTCACGCCCGTCTCTCTCTCTCTCACGCCCGTCTCTCTCTCTCTCTCACACCCATCTCTCTCTCTCTCACGCCCGTCTCTCTCTCTCTCTCTCACGCCCGTCTCTCTCTCTCTCTCTCTCACTCACGCCCGTCTCTCTCTCTCTCTCTCTCACGCCCGTCTCTCTCTCTCTCTCTCTCACGCCCGTCTCTCTCTCTCTCTCACCAGCCCGTCCCTCTCTCCCTCTCACGCACGGCTCTTTCACTCCCGTCTCTCTCTCGCCCGTCCGTCTCTCTCTCGCCCGTCCGTCTCTCTCTCCCTCACTCCCGTCTCTCTCTCGCCTGCCCTTCTCTCTCTCGCCCGTCCGTCTCTCTCTCTCTCTCGCCCGTCCGCCTCTGACTCCCTCTCTCTCCATCATCGGCCTCTCTCTCGCCCATCCACCTCACTCTCACGCCCATCTCTCTCGCCCGTCCGCCTCTCTCTCTCTCTCGCCCGTCCGCCTCTATCTCTCTCGCCCGTCCGCCTCTCTCTCTCTCTCTCTCACCCGTCCGCCTCTCTCTCTCTCGCCCATCCGCCTCTCTCTCTCTCGCCCGTCCGCCTCTCTCTCTCTCTCGCCCGTCCGCCCCCTCTCTCGCTCTCCGCCCGTCCGCCTCTCTCTCTCTCGCCCGTCCGCCTCTCTATCTCTCGCGCCCGTCCGCCTCTCTCTCTCTCTCGCCCGTCCGCCTCTCTCTCTCTCGCCCGTCCGCCTCCTCTCTCTCTCTCGCCCGTCCGCCTCTCTCTCTCGCCCGTCCGCCTCTCTCTCTCTCTCGCCCGTCCGCCTCTCTCTCTCTTGCCCGTCCGCCTCTCTCTCTCTTGCCCGTCCGCCTCTCTCTCTCTCTCTCTCCCCGTCCGCCTCTCTCTCTCGCCCGTCCGCCTCTCTCTCTCGCCCGTCCGCCTCTCTCTCTCTCGCCTGTCCGCCTCTCTCTCTCTCTCTCTCTCGCCCGTCCGCCCCTCTCTCTCGCTCTCGCCCGTCCGCCTCTCTCTCTCGCCCGTCCGCCTCTCTCTCTCTCGCACCCGTCCGCCTCTCTCTCTCTCTCGCCCTCCGTCTCTCTCTCTCATGCCCATCTCTCTCGCCGGTCCGCCTCTCTCTCTCTCTCGCCCGTCCGCCTCTCTCTCTCTCTCGCCGGTCCACCTCTCTCTCTCTCACGCCCGTCCGCCTCTCTCTCTCGCCCGTCCGCCTCTCTCTCTCGCCCGTCCGCCTCTCTCTCGCCCGTCCGCCTCTCTCTCTCTCTCGCCCGTCCGCCTCTCTCTCTCTCTCGCCCGTCCGCCTCTCTCTCTCTCTCGCCTGTCCGCCTCTCTCTCTCCCGCCTCTCTCTCTCTCTCTCGCCCGTCCGCCTCTCTCTCTCTCTCGCCCGTCCGCCTCTCTCTCTCTCACGCCCATCCCTCTCGCCGGTCCACCTCTCTCTCTCTAACGCCGTCTCTCTCTCTCTCACGCCAGTCTCTCTCTCTCTCTCTCTCACGCCCATCTCTCATTCTCTCTCACGCCCGTCTCTCTCTCTCACGCCCGTCACTCTCTTTCACGCCCGTCACTCTCTCTCACGCCCGTCACTCTCTCTCACGCCCGGCACTCTCTCTCACGCCCATCTCTCTCTCTCACGCCCGTCTCTCTCTCTCACGCCCGTCTCTCTCTCTCTCACGCCCGTCTCTCTCTCTCTCTCACGCCCGTCCCTCTCTCCCTCTCACGCACGGCTCTTTCACTCCCGTCTCTCTCTCTCTCGCCCGTCCGTCTCTCTCTCGCCCGTCCGTCTCTCTCTCGCCCGTCCGTTTCTCTCTCTCTCACTCCCGTCTCTCTCTCGCCTGCCCGTCTCTCTCTCGCCCGTCCCTCTCTCTCTCGCCCGTCCGTCTCTCTCTCGCCCGTCCGTCTCTCTCTCGCCCGTCCGTCTCTCTCTCTCTCTCGCCCCGTCCGCCTCTGACTCCCTCTCTCTCGCCCGTCCGCCTCTCTCTCGCCCGTCCACCTCACTCTCACGCCCATCTCTCTCGCCCGTCCGCCTCTCTCTCTCTCTCGCCCGTCCGCCTCTCTCTCTCCCTCGCCCGTCCGCCTCTCTCTCTCTCTCGCCCGTCCGCCTCTCTCTCTCTCTCGCCCGTCCGCCTCTCTCTCTCTCGCCCGTCCGCGTCTCTCTCTCTCTCGCCCGTCCGCCCCCTCTCTCGCTCTCGCCCGTCCGCCTCTCTCTCTCTCGCCCGTCCGCCTCTCTCTCTCTCGCCCGTTCCCCTCTTTCTCTCTCTCGCCCGTCCGCCTCTTTCTCTCTCTCTCTCGCCCGTCTCTCTCTCTCTCGCCCTCTGACTCTCTCTCACGCCCATCTCTCTCGCCCTCCGTCTCTCTCTCTCTCTCACGCCCATCCCTCTCGCCGGTCCGCCTCTCTCTCTCTCTCTCGCCCGTCCGCCTCTCTCTCTCACGCCGTCTCTCTCTCTCTCACGCCAGTCTCTCTCTCTCTCTCTCTCACGCCCATCTCTTTCTCTCTCACGCCCGTCTCTCTCTCTCACGCCCGTCACTCTCTCTCACGCCCATCTCTCTCTCTCACGCCCATCTCTCTCTCTCATGCCCGTCTCTCTCTCTTTCTCACGCCCGTCTCTCTCTCCCGCCCGTCTCTCTCTCTCACTCTCTCTCACCCATCTCTCTCTCATGCCCGTCTCTCTCTCGCCCGTCTCGCTCTTTCACGCCCGTCCGTCTCTCTCTCGCTCTCGCCCGTCCGCCTCTCTCTCGCCCGTCTGTTTCTCTCTCACGCCCATGTGTCTCTCTCTCTCTCACGCCCGTCCTCTCTCTCTCATCCTCTCACGCCCGTCTATCTCTCTCTCTCTCGCCCACCGGTCCCTCACGTCCCCGTCCGTCTCCCTCGCGCCCGTCCGTCTCTCTCGCGCCCGTCCGTCTCTCTCGCGCCCGTCTCTCTCTCTCTCTCTCACGCCCGTCTCTCTCT
Organism: Isurus oxyrinchus; assembly: GCA_026770705.1. Taxonomy (NCBI): domain Eukaryota; kingdom Metazoa; phylum Chordata; class Chondrichthyes; order Lamniformes; family Lamnidae; genus Isurus; species Isurus oxyrinchus. Next base: position 36,390 of record JANJGN010002490.1, read on the forward strand.
CTCACGCCCGTCTCTCTCTCTCTCTCACACCCATCTCTCTCTCTCACGCCTGTCTCTCTCTCTCTCTCTCACGCCCGTCTCTCTCTCTCCCTCTCTCACGCCCGTCTCTCTCTCTCTCTCTCTCTCACGCCCGTCTCTCTCTCTCTCTCACGCCCGTCCCTCTCTCCCTCTCACGCACGGCTCTTTCACTCCCGTCTCTCTCTCTCTCGACGTCCGTCTCTCTCTCGCCCGTCCGTCTCTCTCTCCCTCACTCCCGTCTCTCTCTCGCCTGCCCTTCTCTCTCTCGCCCGTCCGTCTCTCTCTCGCCCGTCCGTCTCTCTCTCTCTCTCGCCCGTCCGCCTCTGACTCCCTCTCTCTCCATCGTCGGCCTCTCTCTCGCCCATCCACCTCACTCTCACGCCCATCTCTCTCGCCCGTCCGCCTCTCTCTCTCTCTCGCCCGTCCGCCTCTATCTCTCTCGCCCGTCCGCCTCTCTCTCTCTCTCTCGCCCGTCCGCCTCTCTCTCTCTCGCCCGTCCGCCTCTCTCTCTCTCGCCCGTCCGCCTCTCTCTCTCTCTCGCCCGTCCGCCCCCTCTCTCGCTCTCGCCCGTCCGCCTCTCTCTCTCGCCCGTCCGCCTCTCTATCTCTCGCGCACGTCCGCCTCTCTCTCTCTCTCGCCCGTCCGCCTCTCTCTCTCTCTCGCCCGTCCGCCTCCTCTCTCTCTCTCGCCCGTCCGCCTCTCTCTCTCGCCCGTCCGCCTCTCTCTCTCTCTCTCACCCGTCCGCCTCTCTCTCTCTTGCCCGTCCGCCCCTCTCTCTCTCCCGTCCGCCTCTCTCTCTCGCCCGTCCGCCTCTCTCTCTCTCGCCTGTCCGCCTCTCTCTCTCTCTCTCTCTCTCTCTCGCCCGTCCGCCCCTCTCTCTCGCCCGTCCGCCTCTCTCTCTCGCCCGTCCGCCTCTCTCTCTCGCCTGTCCGCCTCTCTGTCTCTCGCACCCGTCCGCCTCTCTCTCTCTCGCCCTCCGTCTCTCTCTCTCACGCCCATCTCTCTCGCCGGTCCGCCTCTCTCTCTCGCCCGTCCGCCTCTCTCTCTCTCTCGCCGGTCCGCCTCTCTCTCTCTCACGCCCGTCCGCCTCTCTCTCTCGCCCGTCCGCCTCTCTCTCTCGCCCGTCCGCCTCTCTCTCTCTCTCGCCCGTCCGCCTCTCTCTCTCTCTCGCCCGTCCGCCTCTCTCTCTCTCTCGCCCGTCCGCCTCTCTCTCTCTCTCGCCTGTCAGCCTCTCTCTCTCCCGCCTCTCTCTCTCTCTCTCGCCCGTCCGCCTCTCTCTCTCTCTCGCCCGTCCGCCTCTCTCTCTCTCACGCCCATCCCTCTCGCCGGTCCACCTCTCTCTCTCTCTCGCCGTCTCTCTCTCTCTCACGCCAGTCTCTCTCTCTCTCTCTCTCTCACGCCCATCTCTCATTCTCTCTCACGCCCGTCTCTCTCTCTCACGCCCGTCACTCTCTCTCACGCCCGTCACTCTCTCTCACGCCCGTCACTCTCTCTCACGCCCGTCACTCTCTCTCACGCCCATCTCTCTCTCTCACGTCCATCTCTCTCGCTCACGCCCATCTCTCTCTCTCATGCCCGTCTCTCTCTCTTTCTCACGCCCGTCTCTCTCTCTCACTCTCTCTCACCCGTCTCTCTCTCATGCCCGTCTCGCTCTTTCACGCCCGTCCGTCTCTCTCTCGCTCTCGCCCGTCTGTTTCTCTCTCACGCCCATGTGTCTCTCTCTCTCTCTCTCTCACGCCTGTCCTCTCTCTCTCATCCTCTCACGCCCGTCTGTCTCTCTCTCTCGCCCACCGGTCCCTCTCGCCCCTGTCCGTCTCTCTCGCCCCTGTCCGTCTCTCTCGCGCCCGTCCGTCTCTCTCGCGCCCGTCCGTCTCTCTCGCGCCCGTCCGTCTCTCTCGCGCCCGTCCGTCTCTCTCGCGCCCGTCTCTCTCTCTCTCTCTCACGCCCGTCTCTCTCTCTCACGCCCGTCTCTCTCTCTCTCTCTCTCACGCCCGTCTCTCTCTCTCACGCCCGTCTCTCTCTCTCTCTCTCACGCCCGTCTCTCTCTTTCTCTCTCTCTCACGCCCGTCTCTCTCTTTCTCTCTCTCTCACGCCCGTCTCTCTCTCTCTCTCTCTCACGCCCGTCTCTCTCTCTCTCTCACGCCCGTCCCTCTCTCCCTCTCACGCACGGCTCTTTCACTCCCGTCTCTCTCTCTCTCGCCCGTCCGTCTCTCTCTCGCCCGTCCGTCTCTCTCTCTCTCACTCCCGTCTCTCTCTCACGCCCGTCTCTCTCTCTCACGCCCGTCTCTCTCTCTCACGCCCGTCACTCTCTCTCACGCCCGTCACTCTCTCTCACGCCTGTCACTCTCTCTCACGCCCGTCACTCTCTCTCACGCCCATCTCTCTCTCTCACGTCCATCTCTCTCGCTCACGCCCCATCTCTCTCTCTCATGCCCGTCTCTCTCTCTTTCTCACACCCGTCTCTCTCTCTCACTCTCTCTCACCCGTCTCTCTCTCATGCCCGTCTCGCTCTTTCACGCCCGTCCGTCTCTCTCTCGCTCTCGCCCGTCCGCCTCTCTCTCGCCCGTCTGTTTCTCTCTCACGCCCATGTGTCTCTCTCTCTCTCTCTCTCACGCCTGTCCTCTCTCTCTCATCCTCTCACGCCCGTCTGTCCTCTCTCTCTCTCGCCCACCGGTCCCTCTCGCCCCTGTCCGTCTCTCTCGCGCCCGTCCGTCTCTCTCGCGCCCGTCCGTCTCTCTCGCGCCCGTCTCTCTCTCTCTCTCTCACGCCCGTCTCTCTCTCTCACGCCCGTCTCTCTCTCTCTCTCTCTCACGCCCGTCTCTCTCTCTCTCTCACGCCCGTCTCTCTCTCTCATGCCCGTCTCTCTCTCTCTCTCTCACGCCCGTCTCTCTCTCTCTCTCTCACGCCCGTCTCTCTCTCTCTCTCTCTTTCACGCCGTCTCTCTCTCTCTCTCTCACGCCCGTCTCTCTCTCTCTCTCTCACGCCCGTCTCTCTCTCTCTCTCTCACGCCTGTCTCTCTCTTTCTCTCTCTCTCACGCCCGTCTCTCTCTCTCTCTCTCTCTCACGCCCGTCCCCTCTCTCCCTCTCACGCACGGCTCTTTCACTCCCGTCTCTCTCTCTCTCGCCCGTCCGTCTCTCTCTCGCCCGTCCGTCTCTCCCTCTCTCACTCCCGTCTCTCTCTCACCTGCCCGTCTCTCTCTCGCCCGTCCCTCTCTCTCTCGCCCGTCCGTCTCTCTCTCGCCCGTCCGTCTCTCTCTCGCCCGTCCGTCTCTCTCTCGCCCGTCCGTCTCTCTCTCGCCCGTCCGTCTCTCTCTCGCCCGTCCGTCCGTCTCTCTCTCTCTCGCCCGTCCGCCTCTGACTCCCTCTCTCTCGCCCGTCCGCCTCTCTCTCGCCCGTCCACCTCACTCTCACGCCCATCTCTCTCGCCCGTCCGCCTCTCTCTCTCTCTCGCCCGTCCGCCTCTCTCTCACGCCCGTCCGCCTCTCTCTCTCTCTCGCCCGTCTGCCTCACTCTCTCGCCCGTCCGCCTCTCTCTCTCTCGCCCGTCCGCCTCTCTCTCTCTCGCCCGTCCGCCCCTCTCTCTCTCTCGCCCGTCCGCCTCTCTCTCTCTCTCGCCCGTCCGCCTCTCTCTCTCTCTCGCCCGTCCGCCTCTCTCTCTCTCGCCCGTCCGCCTCTCTCACTCTCTCGCCCGTCCGCCTCTCTCTCTCTCTCGCCTGTCCGCCTCTCTCTCTCTCTCGCCCGTCCGCCCCTCTCTCTCGCTCTCGCCCGTCCGCCTCTCTCTCTCTCACGCCCATCCCTCTCGCCGGTCCACCTCTCTCTCTCTCTCGCCGTCTCTCTCTCTCTCTCACGCCAGTCTCTCTCTCTCTCTCTCTCTCACGCCCATCTCTCATTCTCTCTCACGCCCGTCTCTCTCTCTCACGCCCGTCACTCTCTCTCACGCCCGTCACTCTCTCTCACGCCCGTCACTCTCTCTCACGCCCGTCACTCTCTCTCACGCCCGTCACTCTCTCTCACGCCCGTCACTCTCTCTCACGCCCATCTCTCTCTCTCACGTCCATCTCTCTCTCTCATGCCCGTCTCTCTCTCTCATGCCCGTCTCTCTCTCTTTCTCACGCCCGTCTCTCTCTCTCACTCTCTCTCACCGTCTCTCTCTCATGCCCGTCTCGCTCTTTCACGCCCGTCCGTCTCTCTCTCGCTCTCGCCCGTCTGTTTCTCTCTCACGCCCATGTGTCTCTCTCTCTCTCTCTCTCACGCCTGTCCTCTCTCTCTCATCCTCTCACGCCCGTCCGCCTCTCTCTCTCTCGCCCGTCCGCCTCTCTCTCTCTCGCCCGTCCGCCCCTCTCTCTCTCTCGCCCGTCCGCCTCTCTCTCTCTCTCGCCCGTCCGCCTCTCTCTCTCTCTCGCCCGTCCGCCTCTCTCTCTCTCGCCCGTCCGCCTCTCTCACTCTCTCGCCCGTCCGCCTCTCTCTCTCTCTCGCCTGTCCGCCTCTCTCTCTCTCTCGCCCGTCCGCCCCTCTCTCTCGCTCTCGCCCGTCCGCCTCTCTCTCTCTCACGCCCATCCCTCTCGCCGGTCCACCTCTCTCTCTCTCTCGCCGTCTCTCTCTCTCTCTCACGCCAGTCTCTCTCTCTCTCTCTCTCTCACGCCCATCTCTCATTCTCTCTCACGCCCGTCTCTCTCTCTCACGCCCGTCACTCTCTCTCACGCCCGTCACTCTCTCTCACGCCCGTCACTCTCTCTCACGCCCGTCACTCTCTCTCACGCCCGTCACTCTCTCTCACGCCCATCTCTCTCTCACGCCCATCTCTCTCTCTCACGTCCATCTCTCTCGCTCACGCCCATCTCTCTCTCTCATGCCCGTCTCTCTCTCATTCTCACGCCCGTCCGTCTCTCTCTCGCTCTCGCCCGTCCGCCTCTCTCTCGCCCGTCTGTTTCTCTCTCACGCCCATGTGTCTCTCTCTCTCTCTCTCTCTCATGCCTGTCCTCTCTCTCTCATCCTCTCACGCCCGTCTGTCTCTCTCTCTCTCGCCCACCGGTCCCTCTCGCCCCTGTCCGTCCTCTCTCGCCCCTGTCCGTCTCTCTCGCGCCCGTCCGTCTCTCTTGCGCCTGTCCGTCTCTCTCGCGCCCGTCCGTCTCTCTCGCGCCCGTCTCTCTCTCTCTCTCTCACGCCCGTCTCTCTCTCTCACGCCCGTCTCTCTCTCTCTCTCTCTCACACCCGTCTCTCTCTCTCTCTCTCACGCCCGTCTCTCTCTCTCTCTCTCTCACGCCCGTCTCTCTCTTTCTCTCTCTCTCACGCCCGTCTCTCTCTCTCTCTCTCTCTCACGCCCGTCTCTCTCTCTCTCTCACGCCCGTCCCTCTCTCCCTCTCACGCACGGCTCTTTCACTCCCGTCTCTCTCTCTCTCGCCCGTCCGTCTCTCTCTCGCCCGTCCGTCTCTCTCTCTCTCACTCCCGTCTCTCTCTCACGCCCGTCTCTCTCTCTCACGCCCGTCACTCTCTCTCACGCCCGTCACTCTCTCTCACGCCCGTCACTCTCTCTCACGCCCGTCACTCTCTCTCACGCCCATCTCTCTCTCACGTCCATCTCTCTCGCTCACGCCCATCTCTCTCTCTCATGCCCGTCTCTCTCTCTTTCTCACGCCCGTCTCTCTCTCTCACTCTCTCTCACCCGTCTCTCTCTCATGCCCGTCTCGCTCTTTCACGCCCGTCCGTCTCTCTCTCGCTCTCGCCCGTCCGCCTCTCTCTCGCGCGTCTGTTTCTCTCTCACGCCCATGTGTCTCTCTCTCTCTCTCTCTCACGCCTGTCCTCTCTCTCTCATCCTCTCACGCCCGTCTGTCTCTCTCTCTCTCGCCCACCGGTCCCTCTCGCCCCCTGTCCGTCTCTCTCGCGCCCGTCCGTCTCTCTCGCGCCCGTCCGTCTCTCTCGCGCCCGTCCGTCTCTCTCGCGCTGTCCGTCTCTCTCGCGCTGTCCGTCTCTCTCACGCCCGTCTGTCTCTCTCTCTCTCTCGCCCGTCCGCCTCTGACTCCCTCTCTCTCGCCCGTCCGCCTCTCTCTCGCCCGTCCACCTCACTTTCACGCCCATCTCTCTCGCCCGTCCGCCTCTCTCTCTCTCTCGCCCGTCCGCCTCTCTCTCACGCCCGTCCGCCTCTCTCTCTCTCTCGCCCGTCCGCCTCACTCTCTCGCCCGTCCGCCTCTCTCTCTCTCGCCCGTCCGCCTCTCTCTCTCTCGCCCGTCCGCCCCTCTCTCTCTCTCGCCCGTCCGCCTCTCTCTCTCTCTCGCCCGTCCGCCTCTCTCTCTCTCTCGCCCGTCCGCCTCTCTCTCTCTCGCACCCGTCCGCCTCTCTCTCTCTCGCCCTCCGTCTCTCTCTCTCACGCCCATCCCTCTCGCCGGTCCGCCTCTCTCTCTCTCTCTCGCCCATCCGCCTCTCTCTCTCACGCCGTCTCTCTCTCTCTCACGCCAGTCTCTCTCTCTCTCTCTCTCACGCCCGTCTCTCTCTCTCACGCCCGTCTCTCTCTCTCACGCCCATCTCTCTCTCTCACGCCCATCTCTCTCTCTCACGCCCATCTCTCTCTCTCACGCCCATCTCTCTCTCTCACGCCCATCTCTCTCTCTTTCTCACGCCCGTCTCTCTCTCCCGCCCGTCTCTCTCTCTCACTCTCTCTCACCCGTCTCTCTCTCATGCCCGTCTCTCTCTCGCCCGTCTCGCTCTTTCACGCCAGTCCGTCTCTCTCTCGCTCTCGCCCGTCCGCCTCTCTCTCGCCCGTCTGTTTCTCTCTCATGCCCATGTGTCTCTCTCTCTCTCACGCCCGCCCTCTCTCTCTCATCCTCTCACGCCCGTCTGTCTCTCTCTCTCTCGCCCACCGGTCCCTCTCGCCCCCGTCCGTCTCTCTCGCGCCCGTCCGTCTCTCTCGCGCCCGTCTCTCTCTCTCTCTCTCACGCCCGTCTCTCTCTCTCTCTCACACCCATCTCTCTCTCTCTCACGCCCGTCTCTCTCTCTCTCTCTCTCACGCCCGTCTCTCTCTCTCTCTCTCTCACGCCCGTCTCTCTCGCTCTCTCTCTCTCACGCCCGTCTCTCTCTCTCTCTCACGCCCGTCCCTCTCTCCCTCTCACGCACGGCTCTTTCACTCCGTCTCTCTCTCTCTCGCCCGTCCGTCTCTCTCTCGCCCGTCCGTCTCTCTCTCCCTCACTCCCGTCTCTCTCTCGCCTGCCCTTCTCTCTCTCGCCGTCCGTCTCTCTCTCTCTCTCGCCCCGTCCGCCTCTGACTCCCTCTCTCTCCTTCATCGGCCTCTCTCTCGCCCATCCACCTCACTCTCACGCCCATCTCTCTCGCCCGTCCGCCTCTCTCTCTCTCTCGCCCGTCCGCCTCTATCTCTCTCGCCCGTCCGCCTCTCTCTCTCTCTCTCTCGCCCGTCCGCCTCTCTCTCTCTCGCCCGTCCGCCTCTCTCTCTCTCGCCCGTCCGCCTCTCTCTCTCGCCCGTCCGCCTCTCTCTCTCGCCCGTCCGCCTCTCTCTCTCTCGCCTGTCCGCCTCTCTCTCTCTCTCTCTCTCGCCCGTCCGCCCCTCTCTCTCGCTCTCGCCCGTCCGCCTCTCTCTCTCGCCCGTCCGCCTCTCTCTCTCTCGCACCCGTCCGCCTCTCTCTCTCTCTCGCCCTCCGACTCTCTCTCTCATGCCCATCTCTCTCGCCGGTCCGCCTCTCTCTCTCTCTCGCCGTCCGCCTCTCTCTCTCTCTCGCCGGTCCGCCTCTCTCTCTCTCACGGCCCGTCCGCCTCTCTCTCTCGCCCGTCCGCCTCTCTCTCTCGCCCGTCCGCCTCTCTCTCGCCCGTCCGCCTCTCTCTCTCTCTCGCCCGTCCGCCTCTCTCTCTCTCTCGCCCGTCCGCCTCTCTCTCTCTCTCGCCTGTCCGCCTCTCTCTCTCCCGCCTCTCTCTCGCTCTCTCGCCCGTCCGCCTCTCTCTCTCTCTCGCCCGTCCACCTCTCTCTCTCTCACGCCCATCCCTCTCGCCGGTCCACCTCTCTCTCTCTAACGCCGTCTCTCTCTCTCTCACGCCAGTCTCTCTCTCTCTCTCTCACGCCCATCTCTCATTCTCTCTCACGCCCGTCTCTCTCTCTCACGCCCGTCCTCTCTTTCACGCCCGTCACTCTCTCTCACACCCGTCACTCTCTCTCACGCCCCGTCACTCTCTCTCACGCCCGTCTCTCTCTCTCTCTCACGCCCGTCCCTCTCTCCCTCTCACGCACGGCTCTTTCACTCCCGTCTCTCTCTCTCTCGCCCGTCCGTCTCTCTCTCGCCCGTCCGTCTCTCTCTCGCCCGTCCGTTTCTCTCTCTCTCACTCCCGTCTCTCTCTCGCCTGCCCGTCTCTCTCTCGCCCGTCCCTCTCTCTCTCGCCCGTCCGTCTCTCTCTCGCCCGTCCGTCTCTCTCTCGCCCGTCCGTCTCTCTCTCTCTCGCCCGTCCGCCTCTGACTCCCTCTCTCTCGCCCGTCCGCCTCTCTCTCGCCCGTCCACCTCACTCTCACGCCCATCTCTCTCGCCCGTCCGCCTCTCTCTCTCTCTCGCCCGTCCGCCTCTCTCTCTCCCTCGCCCGTCCGCCTCTCTCTCTCTCTCGCCCGTCCGCCTCTCTCTCGCCCGTCCGCCTCTCTCTCTCTCGCCCGTCCGCCTCTCTCTCTCTCTCGCCCGTCCGCCCCCTCTCTCGCTCTCGCCTGTCCGCCTCTCTCTCTCTCGCCCCGTCCGCCTCTCTCTCTCTCTCTCTCGCCCTCTCTCTCTCTCTCTCGCCCTCTGACTCTCTCTCACGCCCATCTCTCTCGCCCTCCGTCTCTCTCTCTCTCACGCCCATCCCTCTCGCCGGTCCGCCTCTCTCTCTCCTCTCTCGCCCGTCCGCCTCTCTCTCTCACGCCGTCTCTCTCTCTCTCACGCCAGTCTCTCTCTCTCTCTCTCACGCCCATCTCTTTCTCTCTCACGCTCGTCTCTCTCTCTCACGCCCGTCACTCTCTCTCACGCCCATCTCTCTCTCTCACGCCCATCTCTCTCTCTCATGCCCGTCTCTCTCTCTTTCTCACGCCCGTCTCTCTCTCCCGCCCGTCTCTCTCTCTCACTCTCTCTCACCCGTCTCTCTCTCATGCCCGTCTCTCTCTTACCCGTCTCGCTCTTTCACGCCCGTCCGTCTCTCTCTCGCTCTCGCCCCGTCCGCATCTCTCTCGCCCGTCTGTTTCTCTCTCACGCCCATGTGTCTCTCTCTCTCTCTCTCTCACGCCTGTCCTCTCTCTCTCATCCTCTCACGCCCGTCTGTCTCTCTCTCTCTCGCCCACCGGTCCCTCTCGCCCCTGTACGTCTCTCTCGCGCCCCGTCCGTCTCTCTCGCGCCCGTCTCTCTCTCTCTCTCTCACGCCCGTCTCTCTCTCTCACGCCCGTCTCTCTCTCTCTCTCACACCCATCTCTCTCTCTCACGCTGTCTCTCTCTCTCTCTCTCACGGCCCGTCTCTCTCTCTCCCTCTCTCACGCCCGTCTCTCTCTCTCTCTCTCTCACGCCCGTCTCTCTCTCTCTCTCACGCCCGTCCCTCTCTCCCTCTCACGCACGGCTCTTTCACTCCCGTCTCTCTCTCTCTCGCCCGTCCGTCTCTCTCTCGCCCGTCCGTCTCTCTCTCCCTCACTCCCGTCTCTCTCTCGCCTGCCCTTCTCTCTCTCGCCCGTCCGTCTCTCTCTCGCCCGTCCGCCTCTGACTCCCTCTCTCTCCATCGTCGGCCTCTCTCTCGCCCATCCACCTCACTCTCACGCCCATCTCTCTCGCCCGTCCGCCTCTCTCTCTCTCTCGCCCGTCCGCCTCTATCTCTCTCGCCCGTCCGCCTCTCTCTCTCTCTCTCGCCCGTCCGCCTCTCTCTCTCTCGCCCGTCCGCCTCTCTCTCTCTCGCCCGTCCGCCTCTCTCTCTCTCTCGCCCGTCCGCCCCCTCTCTCGCTCTCGCCCGTCCGCCTCTCTCTCTCTCTCGCCCGTCCGCCTCCTCTCTCTCTCTCGCCCGTCCGCCTCTCTCTCTCGCCCGTCCGCCTCTCTCTCTCTCTCTCACCCGTCCGCCTCTCTCCCTCTTGCCCGTCCGCCCCTCTCTCTCTCTCTCCCGTCCGCCTCTCTCTCTCGCCCGTCCGCCTCTCTCTCTCTCGCCTGTCCGCCTCTCTCTCTCTCTCTCTCTCTCGCCCGTCCGCCCCTCTCTCTCGCCCGTCCGCCTCTCTCTCTCGCCCGTCCGCCTCTCTCTCTCGCCTGTCCGCCTCTCTGTCTCTCGCACCCGTCCGCCTCTCTCTCTCTCGCCCTCCGTCTCTCTCACGCCCATCTCTCTCGCCGGTCCGCCTCTCTCTCTCGCCCGTCCGCCTCTCTCTCTCTCTCGCCGGTCCGCCTCTCTCTCTCTCACGCCCGTCCGCCTCTCTCTCTCGCCCGTCCGCCTCTCTCTCTCGCCCGTCCGCCTCTCTCTCTCTCTCGCCCGTCCGCCTCTCTCTCTCTCTCGCCCGTCCGCCTCTCTCTCTCTCTCGCCCGTCCGCCTCTCTCTCTCTCTCGCCTGTCCGCCTCTCTCTCTCCCGCCTCTCTCTCTCTCTCTCGCCCGTCCGCCTCTCTCTCTCTCTCGCCCGTCCGCCTCTCTCTCTCTCACGCCCATCCCTCTCGCCGGTCCACCTCTCTCTCTCTCTCGCCGTCTCTCTCTCTCTCACGCCAGTCTCTCTCTCTCTCTCTCTCTCACGCCCATCTCTCATTCTCTCTCACGCCCGTCTCTCTCTCTCACGCCCGTCACTCTCTCTCACGCCCGTCACTCTCTCTCACGCCCGTCACTCTCTCTCACGCCCGTCACTCTCTCTCACGCCCGTCACTCTCTCTCACGCCCGTCTCTCTCTCTCACGTCCATCTCTCTCGCTCACGCCCATCTCTCTCTCTCATGCCCGTCTCTCTCTCTTTCTCACGCCCGTCTCTCTCTCTCACTCTCTCTCACCCGTCTCTCTCTCATGCCCGTCTCGCTCTTTCACGCCCGTCCGTCTCTCTCTCGCTCTCGCCCGTCCGTTTCTCTCTCACGCCCATGTGTCTCTCTCTCTCTCTCTCTCACGCCTGTCCTCTCTCTCTCATCCTCTCACGCCCGTCTGTCTCTCTCTCTCTCGCCCACCGGTCCCTCTCGCCCCTGTCCGTCTCTCTCACCCCTGTCCGTCTCTCTCGCGCCCGTCCGTCTCTCTCGCGCCCGTCCGTCTCTCTCGCGCCCGTCTCTCTCTCTCTCTCTCACGCCCGTCTCTCTCTCTCATGCCCGTCTCTCTCTCTCTCTCTCTCTCTCACGCCCGTCTCTCTCTCTCTCTCTCACGCCCGTCTCTCTCTTTCTCTCTCTCTCACGCCCGTCTCTCTCTCTCTCTCTCTCTCACGCCCGTCTCTCTCTCTCTCTCACGCCCGTCCCTCTCTCCCTCTCACGCACGGCTCTTTCACTCCCGTCTCTCTCTCTCTCGCCCGTCCGTCTCTCTCTCGCCCGTCCGTCTCTCTCTCTCTCACTCCCGTCTCTCTCTCACGCCCGTCTCTCTCTCTCACGCCCGTCACTCTCTCTCACGCCCGTCACTCTCTCTCACGCCCGTCACTCTCTCTCACGCCCGTCACTCTCTCTCACGCCCGTCACTCTCTCTCACGCCCGTCTCTCTCTCTCACGTCCATCTCTCTCGCTCACGCCCATCTCTCTCTCTCATGCCCGTCTCTCTCTCTTTCTCACGCCCGTCTCTCTCTCTCACTCTCTCTCACCCGTCTCTCTCTCATGCCCGTCTCGCTCTTTCACGCCCGTCCCGTCTCTCTCTCGCTCTCGCCCGTCCGCCTCTCTCTCGCCCGTCTGTTTCTCTCTCACGCCCATGTGTCTCTCTCTCTCTCTCTCTCACGCCTGTCCTCTCTCTCTCATCCTCTCACGCCCGTCTGTCTCTCTCTCTCTCGCCCACCGATCCCTCTCGCCCCTGTCCGTCTCTCTCGCGCCCGTCCGTCTCTCTCGCGCCCGTCCGTCTCTCTCGCGCCCGTCCGTCTCTCTCGCGCCCGTCCGTCTCTCTCGCGCCCGTCTCTCTCTCTCTCTCTCACGCCCGTCTCTCTCTCTCACGCCCGTCTCTCTCTCTCACGCCCGTCTCTCTCTCTCTCTCTCTCACGCCCGTCTCTCTCTCTCTCTCTCACGCCCGTCTCTCTCTCTCTCTCTCACGCCCGTCTCTCTCTTTCTCTCTCTCTCACGCCCGTCTCTCTCTCTCTCTCTCTCTCACGCCCGTCTCTCTCTCTCTCGCCCGTCCGTCTCTCTCTCGCCCGTCCGTCTCTCTCTCTCTCACTCCCGTCTCTCTCTCACCTGCCCGTCTCTCTCTCGCCCGTCCCTCTCTCTCTCACCCGTCCGTCTCTCTCTCGCCCGTCCGTCTCTCTCTCGCCCGTCCGTCTCTCTCTCGCCCGTCCGTCTCTCTCTCGCCCGTCCGTCTCTCTCTCTCTCTCGCCCGTCCGCCTCTGACTCCCTCTCTCACGCCCGTCCGCCTCTCTCTCGCCCGTCCACCTCACTCTCACGCCTATCTCTCTCGCCCGTCCGCCTCTCTCTCTCTCTCGCCCGTCCGCCTCTCTCTCACGCCCGTCCGCCTCTCTCTCTCTCTCGCCCGTCCGCCTCACTCTCTCGCCCGTCCGCCTCTCTCTCTCTCGCCCGTCCGCCTCTCTCTCTCTCTCGCCCGTCCGCCTCTCTCTCTCTCTCGCCCGTCCGCCTCTCTCTCTCTCGCCCGTCCGCCTCTCTCTCTCTCGCCCGTCCGCCTCCTCTCTCTCGCCCGTCCGCCTCTCTCTCTCACCCGTCCGCCTCTCTCTCTCTCTCGCCCGTCCGCCTCCCTCTCTCTTGCCCGTCCGCCTCTCTCTCTCTTGCCCGTCCGCCTCTCTCTCTCTCTCTCCCGTCCGCCTCTCTCTCTCTCGCCTGTCCGCCTCTCTCTCTCTCTCTCTCTCGCCCGTCCGCCCCTCTCTCTCGCTCTCGCCCGTCCGCCTCTCTCTCTCGCCCGTCCGCCTCTCTCTCTCTCGCACCCGTCCGCCTCTCTCTCTCTCTCGCCCTCCGTCTCTCTCTCTCATGCCCATCTCTCTCGCCGGTCCGCCTCTCTCTCTCTCTCGCCCGTCCGCCTCTCTCTCTCTCACGCCAGTCTCTCTCTCTCTCACGCCCATCTCTCATTCTCTCTCACGCCCGTCTCTCTCTCTCACGCCCGTCACTCTCTTTCACGCCCGTCACTCTCTCTCACACCCGTCACTCTCTCTCACGCCCGTCACTCTCTCTCACGCCCGTCTCTCTCTCTCTCTCACGCCCGTCCCTCTCTCCCTCTCACGCACGGCTCTTTCACTCCCGTCTCTCTCTCTCTCGCCCGTCCGTCTCTCTCTCGCCCGTCCGTCTCTCTCTCGCCCGTCCGTTTCTCTCTCTCTCACTCCCGTCTCTCTCTCGCCTGCCCGTCTCTCTCTCGCCCGTCCCTCTCTCTCTCGCCCGTCCGTCTCTCTCTCGCCCGTCCGTCTCTCTCTCGCCCGTCCGTCTCTCTCTCTCTCTCGCCCGTCCGCCTCTGACTCCCTCTCTCTCGCCCGTCCGCCTCTCTCTCGCCCGTCCACCTCACTCTCACGCCCATCTCTCTCGCCCGTCCGCCTCTCTCTCTCTCTCGCCCGTCCGCCTCTCTCTCTCTCTCGCCCGTCCGCCTCTCTCTCTCCCTCGCCCGTCCGCCTCTCTCTCTCTCTCGCCCGTCCGCCTCTCTCTCTCGCCCGTCCGCCTCTCTCTCTCTCGCCCGTCCGCCTCTCTCTCTCTCTCGCCCGTCCGCCCCCTCTCTCGCTCTCGCCTGTCCGCCTCTCTCTCTCTCGCCCGTCCGCCTCTCTCTCTCTCTCTCTCGCCCGTCTCTCTCTCTCTCGCCCTCTGACTCTCTCTCACGCCCATCTCTCTCGCCCTCCGTCTCTCTCTCTCTCACGCCCATCCCTCTCGCCGGTCCGCCTCTCTCTCTCTCTCTCGCCCGTCCGCCTCTCTCTCTCACGCCGTCTCTCTCTCTCTCACGCCAGTCTCTCTCTCTCTCTCTCTCACGCCCATCTCTTTCTCTCTCACGCCCGTCTCTCTCTCTCACGCCCGTCACTCTCTCTCACGCCCATCTCTCTCTCTCACGCCCATCTCTCTCTCTCATGCCCGTCTCTCTCTCTTTCTCACGCCCGTCTCTCTCTCCCGCCCGTCTCTCTCTCTCACTCTCTCTCACCCGTCTCTCTCTCATGCCCGTCTCTCTCTTACCCGTCTCGCTCTTTCACGCCCGTCCGTCTCTCTCTCGCTCTCGCCCGTCCGCATCTCTCTCGCCCGTCTGTTTCTCTCTCACGCCCATGTGTCTCTCTCTCTCTCTCTCTCACGCCTGTCCTCTCTCTCTCATCCTCTCACGCCCGTCTGTCTCTCTCTCTCTCGCCCACCGGTCCCTCTCGCCCCTGTACGTCTCTCTCGCGCCCGTCCGTCTCTCTCGCGCCCGTCTCTCTCTCTCTCTCTCACGCCCGTCTCTCTCTCTCACGCCCGTCTCTCTCTCTCTCTCACACCCATCTCTCTCTCTCACGCCTGTCTCTCTCTCTCTCTCTCACGCCCGTCTCTCTCTCTCCCTCTCTCACGCCCGTCTCTCTCTCTCTCTCTCTCACGCCCGTCTCTCTCTCTCTCTCACGCCCGTCCCTCTCTCCCTCTCACGCACGGCTCTTTCACTCCCGTCTCTCTCTCTCTCGCCCGTCCGTCTCTCTCTCGCCCGTCCGTCTCTCTCTCCCTCACTCCCGTCTCTCTCTCGCCTGCCCTTCTCTCTCTCGCCCGTCCGTCTCTCTCTCACCCGTCCGCCTCTGACTCCCTCTCTCTCCATCGTCGGCCTCTCTCTCGCCCATCCACCTCACTCTCACGCCCATCTCTCTCGCCCGTCCGCCTCTCTCTCTCTCTCGCCCGTCCGCCTCTATCTCTCTCGCCCGTCCGCCTCTCTCTCTCTCTCTCGCCCGTCCGCCTCTCTCTCTCTCGCCCGTCCGCCTCTCTCTCTCTCGCCCGTCCGCCTCTCTCTCTCTCTCGCCCGTCCGCCCCCTCTCTCGCTCTCGCCCGTCCGCCTCTCTCTCTCTCTCGCCCGTCCGCCTCCTCTCTCTCTCTCGCCCGTCCGCCTCTCTCTCTCGCCCGTCCGCCTCTCTCTCTCTCTCTCACCCGTCCGCCTCTCTCCCTCTTGCCCGTCCGCCCCTCTCTCTCTCTCTCCCGTCCGCCTCTCTCTCTCGCCCGTCCGCCTCTCTCTCTCTCGCCTGTCCGCCTCTCTCTCTCTCTCTCTCTCTCGCCCGTCCGCCCCTCTCTCTCGCCCGTCCGCCTCTCTCTCTCGCCCGTCCGCCTCTCTCTCTCGCCTGTCCGCCTCTCTGTCTCTCGCACCCGTCCGCCTCTCTCTCTCTCGCCCTCCGTCTCTCTCACGCCCATCTCTCTCGCCGGTCCGCCTCTCTCTCTCGCCCGTCCGCCTCTCTCTCTCTCTCGCCGGTCCGCCTCTCTCTCTCTCACGCCCGTCCGCCTCTCTCTCTCGCCCGTCCGCCTCTCTCTCTCGCCCGTCCGCCTCTCTCTCTCTCTCGCCCGTCCGCCTCTCTCTCTCTCTCGCCCGTCCGCCTCTCTCTCTCTCTCGCCCGTCCGCCTCTCTCTCTCCCGCCTCTCTCTCTCTCTCTCGCCCGTCCGCCTCTCTCTCTCTCTCGCCCGTCCGCCTCTCTCTCTCTCACGCCCATCCCTCTCGCCGGTCCACCTCTCTCTCTCTCTCGCCGTCTCTCTCTCTCTCACGCCAGTCTCTCTCTCTCTCTCTCTCTCACGCCCATCTCTCATTCTCTCTCACGCCCGTCTCTCTCTCTCACGCCCGTCACTCTCTCTCACGCCCGTCACTCTCTCTCACGCCCGTCACTCTCTCTCACGCCCGTCACTCTCTCTCACGCCCGTCACTCTCTCTCACGCCCGTCACTCTCTCTCACGTCCATCTCTCTCGCTCACGCCCATCTCTCTCTCTCATGCCCGTCTCTCTCTCTTTCTCACGCCCGTCTCTCTCTCTCACTCTCTCTCACCCGTCTCTCTCTCATGCCCGTCTCGCTCTTTCACGCCCGTCCGTCTCTCTCTCGCTCTCGCCCGTCCGTTTCTCTCTCACGCCCATGTGTCTCTCTCTCTCTCTCTCTCACGCCTGTCCTCTCTCTCTCATCCTCTCACGCCCGTCTGTCTCTCTCTCTCTCGCCCACCGGTCCCTCTCGCCCCTGTCCGTCTCTCTCACCCCTGTCCGTCTCTCTCGCGCCCGTCCGTCTCTCTCGCGCCCGTCCGTCTCTCTCGCGCCCCGTCTCTCTCTCTCTCTCTCACGCCCGTCTCTCTCTCTCATGCCCGTCTCTCTCTCTCTCTCTCTCTCTCACGCCCGTCTCTCTCTCTCTCTCTCACGCCCGTCTCTCTCTTTCTCTCTCTCTCACGCCCGTCTCTCTCTCTCTCTCTCTCTCACGCCCGTCTCTCTCTCTCTCTCACGCCCGTCCCTCTCTCCCTCTCACGCACGGCTCTTTCACTCCCGTCTCTCTCTCTCTCGCCCGTCCGTCTCTCTCTCGCCCGTCCGTCTCTCTCTCTCTCACTCCCGTCTCTCTCTCACGCCCGTCTCTCTCTCTCACGCCCGTCACTCTCTCTCACGCCCGTCACTCTCTCTCACGCCCGTCACTCTCTCTCACGCCCGTCACTCTCTCTCACGCCCGTCACTCTCTCTCACGCCCGTCTCTCTCTCTCACGTCCATCTCTCTCGCTCACGCCCATCTCTCTCTCTCATGCCCGTCTCTCTCTCTTTCTCACGCCCGTCTCTCTCTCTCACTCTCTCTCACCCGTCTCTCTCTCATGCCCGTCTCGCTCTTTCACGCCCGTCCGTCTCTCTCTCGCTCTCGCCCGTCCGCCTCTCTCTCGCCCGTCTGTTTCTCTCTCACGCCCATGTGTCTCTCTCTCTCTCTCTCTCACGCCTGTCCTCTCTCTCTCATCCTCTCACGCCCGTCTGTCTCTCTCTCTCTCGCCCACCGGTCCCTCTCGCCCCTGTCCGTCTCTCTCGCGCCCGTCCGTCTCTCTCGCGCCCGTCCGTCTCTCTCGCGCCCGTCCGTCTCTCTCGCGCCCGTCCGTCTCTCTCGCGCCCGTCTCTCTCTCTCTCTCTCACGCCCGTCTCTCTCTCTCACGCCCGTCTCTCTCTCTCACGCCCGTCTCTCTCTCTCTCTCTCTCACGCCCGTCTCTCTCTCTCTCTCTCACGCCCGTCTCTCTCTCTCTCTCTCACGCCCGTCTCTCTCTTTCTCTCTCTCTCACGCCCGTCTCTCTCTCTCTCTCTCACGCCCGTCTCTCTCTCTCTCGCCCGTCCGTCTCTCTCTCGCCCGTCCGTCTCTCTCTCTCTCACTCCCGTCTCTCTCTCACCTGCCCATCTCTCTCTCGCCCGTCCCTCTCTCTCTCACCCGTCCGTCTCTCTCTCGCCCGTCCGTCTCTCTCTCGCCCGTCCGTCTCTCTCTCGCCCGTCCGTCTCTCTCTCGCCCGTCCGTCTCTCTCTCTCTCTCGCCCGTCCGCCTCTGACTCCCTCTCTCACGCCCGTCCGCCTCTCTCTCGCCCGTCCACCTCACTCTCACGCCTATCTCTCTCGCCCGTCCGCCTCTCTCTCTCTCTCGCCCGTCCGCCTCTCTCTCACGCCCGTCCGCCTCTCTCTCTCTCTCGCCCGTCCGCCTCACTCTCTCGCCCGTCCGCCTCTCTCTCTCTCGCCCGTCCGCCTCTCTCTCTCTCTCGCCCGTCCGCCTCTCTCTCTCTCTCGCCCGTCCGCCTCTCTCTCTCTCGCCCGTCCGCCTCTCTCTCTCTCGCCCGTCCGCCTCCTCTCTCTCGCCCGTCCGCCTCTCTCTCTCACCCGTCCGCCTCTCTCTCTCTCTCGCCCGTCCGCCTCCCTCTCTCTTGCCCGTCCGCCTCTCTCTCTCTTGCCCGTCCGCCTCTCTCTCTCTCTCTCCCGTCCGCCTCTCTCTCTCTCGCCTGTCCGCCTCTCTCTCTCTCTCTCTCTCGCCCGTCCGCCCCTCTCTCTCGCTCTCGCCCGTCCGCCTCTCTCTCTCGCCCGTCCGCCTCTCTCTCTCTCGCACCCGTCCGCCTCTCTCTCTCTCTCGCCCTCCGTCTCTCTCTCTCATGCCCATCTCTCTCGCCGGTCCGCCTCTCTCTCTCTCTCGCCCGTCCGCCTCTCTCTCTCTCTCGCCGGTCCGCCTCTCTCTCTCTCACGCCCGTCCGCCTCTCTCTCTCGCCCGTCCGCCTCTCTCTCTCGCCCGTCCGCCTCTCTCTCGCCCGTCCGCCTCTCTCTCTCTCTCGCCCGTCCGCCTCTCTCTCTCTCTCGCCCGTCCGCCTCTCTCTCTCTCTCGCCCGTCCGCCTCTCTCTCTCTCTCGCCTGTCCGCCTCTCTCTCTCCCGCCTCTCTCTCTCTCTCGCCCGTCCGCCTCTCTCTCTCTCTCGCCCGTCCGCCTCTCTCTCTCTCTCACGCCCATCCCTCTCGCCGGTCCACCTCTCTCTCTCTAACGCCGTCTCTCTCTCTCTCACGCCAGTCTCTCTCTCTCTCTCTCACGCCCATCTCTCATTCTCTCTCACGCCCGTCTCTCTCTCTCACGCCCGTCACTCTCTTTCACGCCCGTCACTCTCTCTCACACCCGTCACTCTCTCTCACGCCCATCTCTCTCTCTCACGCCCGTCTCTCTCTCTCTCTCACGCCCGTCTCTCTCTCTCTCTCACGCCCGTCCCTCTCTCCCTCTCACGCACGGCTCTTTCACTCCCGTCTCTCTCTCTCTCGCCCATCCGTCTCTCTCTCACCCGTCCGTCTCTCTCTCCCTCACTCCCGTCTCTCTCTCTCTCGCCCGTCCGTCTCTCTCTCGCCCGTCCGTCTCTCTCTCGCCCGTCCGTCTCTCTCTCGCCCGTCCGTTTCTCTCTCTCTCACTCCCGTCTCTCTCTCGCCTGCCCGTCTCTCTCTCGCCCGTCCCTCTCTCTCTCGCCCGTCCGTCTCTCTCTCGCCCGTCCGTCTCTCTCTCGCCCGTCCGTCTCTCTCTCGCCCGTCCGTCTCTCTCTCTCTCTCGCCCGTCCGCCTCTGACTCCCTCTCTCTCGCCCGTCCGCCTCTCTCTCGCCCGTCCACCTCACTCTCACGCCCATCTCTCTCGCCCGTCCGCCTCTCTCTCTCTCTCGCCCATCCGCCTCTCTCTCTCCCTCGCCCGTCCGCCTCTCTCTCTCTCTCGCCCGTCCGCCTCTCTCTCTCGCCCGTCCGCCTCTCTCTCTCTCGCCCGTCCGCCTCTCTCTCTCTCTCGCTCGTCCGCCCCCTCTCTCGCTCTCGCCCGTCCGCCTCTCTCTCTCTCGCCCGACCGCCTCTCTCTCTCTCGCCCGTCCGCCTCTCTCTCTCTCGCCCGTCCGCCTCTTTCTCTCTCTCGCCCGTCCGCCTCTTTCTCTCTCTCTCTCGCCCGTCTCTCTCTCTCTCGCCCTCTGACTCTCTCTCACGCCCATCTCTCTCGCCCTCCGTCTCTCTCTCTCTCACGCCCATCCCTCTCGCCGGTCCGCCTCTCTCTCTCTCTCTCGCCCTTCCGCCTCTCTCTCTCACGCCAGTCTCTCTCTCTCTCACGCCAGTCTCTCTCTCTCTCTCACGCCCATCTCTTTCTCTCTCACGCCCGTCTCTCTCTCTCACGCCCGTCACTCTCTCTCACGCCCATCTCTCTCTCTCACGCCCATCTCTCTCATGCCCGTCTCTCTCTCTTTCTCACGCCCGTCTCTCTCTCCCGCCCGTCTCTCTCTCTCACTCTCTCTCACCCGTCTCTCTCTCATGCCCGTCTCTCTCTCGCCCGTCTCACTCTTTCACGCCCGTCCGTCTCTCTCTCGCTCTCGCCCGTCCGCCTCTCTCTCGCCCGTCTGTTTCTCTCTCACGCCCATGTGTCTCTCTCTCTCTCACGCCCGTCCTCTCTCTCTCATCCTCTCACGCCCGTCTATCTCTCTCTCTCTCGCCCACCGGTCCCTCTCGTCCCCGTCCGTCTCTCTCGCGCCTGTCCGTCTCTCTCGCGCCCGTCTCTCTCTCTCTCTCTCACGCCCGTCTCTCTCTCTCACGCCCGTCTCTCTCTCTCTCACACACCCATCTCTCTCTCTCTCTC
Source organism: Isurus oxyrinchus (assembly GCA_026770705.1). NCBI lineage: Eukaryota > Metazoa > Chordata > Chondrichthyes > Lamniformes > Lamnidae > Isurus > Isurus oxyrinchus. The sequence goes on from JANJGN010002490.1 coordinate 56,489, forward strand.
TCACGCCCGTCTCTCTCTCTCCCTCTCTCACGCCCGTCTCTCTCTCTCTCTCTCTCACGCCCGTCTCTCTCTCTCTCTCACGCCCGTCCCTCTCTCCCTCTCACGCACGGCTCTTTCACTCCCGTCTCTCTCTCTCTCGCCCGTCCGTCTCTCTCTCGCCCGTCCGTCTCTCTCTCCCTCACTCCCGTCTCTCTCTCGCCTGCCCTTCTCTCTCTCGCCCGTCCGTCTCTCTCTCGCCCGTCCGTCTCTCTCTCTCTCTCGCCCGTCCGCCTCTGACTCCCTCTCTCTCCATCGTCGGCCTCTCTCTCGCCCATCCACCTCACTCTCACGCCCATCTCTCTCGCCCGTCCGCCTCTCTCTCTCTCTCGCCCGTCAACCTCTATCTCTCTCGCCCGTCCGCCTCACTCTCTCTCTCTCGCCCGTCCGCCTCTCTCTCTCTCGCCCGTCCGCCTCTCTCTCTCTCGCCCGTCCGCCTCTCTCTCTCTCTCGCCCCGTCCGCCCCCTCTCTCGCTCTCCGCCCGTCCGCCTCTCTCTCTCGCCCGTCCGCCTCTCTATCTCTCGCGCCCGTCCGCCTCTCTCTCTCTCTCGCCCGTCCGCCTCTCTCTCTCTCTCGCCCGTCCGCCTCCTCTCTCTCTCTCGCCCGTCCGCCTCTCTCTCTCGCCCGTCCGCCTCTCTCTCTCTCTCTCACCCGTCCGCCTCTCTCCCTCTTGCCCGTCCGCCCCTCTCTCTCTCTCTCCCGTCCGCCTCTCTCTCTCGCCCGTCCGCCTCTCTCTCTCTCGCCTGTCCGCCTCTCTCTCTCTCTCTCTCTCTCTCGCCCGTCCGCCCCTCTCTCTCGCCCGTCCGCCTCTCTCTCTCGCCCGTCCGCCTCTCTCTCTCGCCTGTCCGCCTCTCTGTCTCTCGCACCCGTCCGCCTCTCTCTCTCTCGCCCTCCGTCTCTCTCTCTCACGCCCATCTCTCTCGCCGGTCCGCCTCTCTCTCTCGCCCGTCCGCCTCTCTCTCTCTCTCGCCGTCCGCCTCTCTCTCTCTCTCGCCGGTCCGCCTCTCTCTCTCTCACGCCCGTCCGCCTCTCTCTCTCGCCCGTCCGCCTCTCTCTCTCGCCCGTCCGCCTCTCTCTCTCTCTCGCCCGTCCGCCTCTCTCTCTCTCTCGCCCGTCCGCCTCTCTCTCTCTCACGCCCGTCCGCCTCTCTCTCTCTCTCGCCTGTCCGCCTCTCTCTCTCCCGCCTCTCTCTCTCTCGCCCGTCCGCCTCTCTCTCTCTCTCGCCCGTCCGCCTCTCTCTCTCTCTCGCCCGTCCCTCTCGCCGGTCCACCTCTCTCTCTCTCTCGCCGTCTCTCTCTCTCTCACGCCAGTCTCTCTCTCTCTCTCTCTCACGCCCATCTCTCATTCTCTCTCACGCCCGTCTCTCTCTCTCACGCCCGTCACTCTCTCTCACGCCCGTCACTCTCTCTCACGCCCGTCACTCTCTCTCACGCCCGTCACTCTCTCTCACGCCCGTCACTCTCTCTCACGCCCGTCACTCTCTCTCACGCCCGTCACTCTCTCTCACGCCCGTCACTCTCTCTCACGCCCATCTCTCTCTCTCACGTCCATCTCTCTCGCTCACGCCCATCTCTCTCTCTCATGCCCGTCTCTCTCTCTTTCTCATGCCCGTCTCTCTCTCTCACTCTCTCTCACCCGTCTCTCTCTCATGCCCGTCTCGCTCTTTCACGCCCGTCCGTCTCTCTCTCGCTCTCGCCCGTCCGCCTCTCTCTCGCCCGTCTGTTTCTCTCTCACGCCCATGTGTCTCTCTCTCTCTCTCTCTCTCACGCCTGTCCTCTCTCTCTCATCCTCTCACGCCCGTCTGTCTCTCTCTCTCTCGCCCACCGGTCCCTCTCGCCCCTGTCCGTCTCTCTCACCCCTGTCCGTCTCTCTCGCGCCCGTCCGTCTCTCTCGCGCCCGTCCGTCTCTCTCGCGCCCGTCCGTCTCTCTCGCGCCCGTCTCTCTCTCTCTCTCACGCCCGTCTCTCTCTCTCATGCCCGTCTCTCTCTCTCTCTCTCTCACGCCCGTCTCTCTCTCTCTCTCTCACGCCCGTCTCTCTCTCTCTCTCTCACGCCCGTCTCTCTCTTTCTCTCTCTCTCACGCCCGTCTCTCTCTCTCTCTCACGCCCGTCTCTCTCTCTCTCTCACGCCCGTCCCTCTCTCCCTCTCACGCACGGCTCTTTCACTCCCGTCTCTCTCTCTCTCGCCCGTCCGTGTCTCTCTCGCCCGTCCGTCTCTCTCTCTCTCACTCCCGTCTCTCTCTCACGCCCGTCTCTCTCTCTCACGCCCGTCACTCTCTCTCACGCCCGTCACTCTCTCTCACGCCCGTCACTCTCTCTCACGCCCGTCACTCTCTCTCACGCCCGTCACTCTCTCTCACGCCCATCTCTCTCTCTCACGTCCATCTCTCTCGCTCACGCCCATCTCTCTCTCTCATGCCCGTCTCTCTCTCTTTCTCACGCCCGTCTCTCTCTCTCACTCTCTCTCACCCGTCTCTCTCTCATGCCCGTCTCGCTCTTTCACGCCCGTCCGTCTCTCTCTCGCTCTCGCCTGTCCGCCTCTCTCTCGCCCGTCTGTTTCTCTCTCACGCCCATGTGTCTCTCTCTCTCTCTCTCTCATGCCTGTCCTCTCTCTCTCATCCTCTCACGCCCGTCTGTCTCTCTCTCTCTCGCCCACCGGTCCCTCTCGCCCCTGTCCGTCTCTCTCGCGCCCGTCCGTCTCTCTCGCGCCCGTCCGTCTCTCTCGCGCCCGTCCGTCTCTCTCGCGCCCGTCCGTCTCTCTCGCGCCCGTCTCTCTCTCTCTCTCTCACGCCCGTCTCTCTCTCTCACGCCCGTCTCTCTCTCTCACGCCCGTCTCTCTCTCTCTCTCTCTCACGCCCGTCTCTCTCTCTCTCTCTCACGCCCGTCTCTCTCTCTCTCTCTCACGCCCGTCTCTCTCTTTCTCTCTCTCTCACGCCCGTCTCTCTCTCTCTCTCTCTCTCACGCCCGTCTCTCTCTCTCTCTCACGCCCGTCCCTCTCTCCCTCTCACGCACGGCTCTTTCACTCCCGTCTCTCTCTCTCTCGCCCGTCCGTCTCTCTCTCGCCCGTCCGTCTCTCTCTCTCTCACTCCCGTCTCTCTCTCACCTGCCCGTCTCTCTCTCGCCCGTCCCTCTCTCTCTCACCCGTCCGTCTCTCTCTCGCCCGTCCGTCTCTCTCTCGCCCGTCCGTCTCTCTCTCGCCCGTCCGTCTCTCTCTCTCTCTCGCCCGTCCGCCTCTGACTCCCTCTCTCACGCCCGTCCGCCTCTCTCTCGCCCGTCCACCTCACTCTCACGCCCATCTCTCTCGCCCGTCCGCCTCTCTCTCTCTCTCGCCCGTCCGCCTCTCTCTCACGCCCGTCCGCCTCTCTCTCTCTCTCGCCCGTCCGCCTCACTCTCTCGCCCGTCCGCCTCTCTCTCTCTCGCCCGTCCGCCTCTCTCTCTCTCGCCCGTCCGCCCCTCTCTCTCTCTCGCCCGTCCGCCTCTCTCTCTCTCTCGCCCGTCCGCCTCTCTCTCTCTCTCGCCCGTCCGCCTCTCTCTCTCTCGCCCGTCCGCCTCTCTCTCTCTCTCGCCCGTCCGCCTCTCTCTCTCTCTCGCCCGTCCGCCTCTCTCTCTCTCGCCTGTCCGCCTCTCTCTCTCTCTCGCCCGTCCGCCCCTCTCCCTCGCTCTCGCCCGTCCGCCTCTCTCTCTTGCCCGTCCGCCTCTCTCTCTCGCCCGTCCGCCTCTCTCTCTCTCGCCCTCCGTCTCTCTCTCTCACACCCATCTCTCTCGCCGGTCCGCCTCTCTCTCTCTCTCGCCGGTCCGCCTCTCTCTCTCTCACGCCCGTCCGCCTCTCTCTCTCTCGCCCGTCCGCCTCTCTCTCTCGCCCGTCCGCCTCTCTCTCTCTCGCCCGTCCGCCTCTTTCTCTCTCTCTCTCGCCCGTCTCTCTCTCTCTCTCGCCCTCTGACTCTCTCTCACGCCCATCTCTCTCGCCCTCCGTCTCTCTCTCTCTCACGCCCATCCCTCTCGCCGGTCCGCCTCTCTCTCTCTCTCGCCCATCCGCCTCTCTCTCTCTCACGCCGTCTCTCTCTCTCTCACACCAGTCTCTCTCTCTCTCTATCTCACGCCCATCTCTCTTTCTCTCTCACGCCCGTCTCTCTCTCTCACGCCCGTCACTCTCTCTCACGCCCATCTCTCTCTCTCATGCCCGTCTCTCTCTCTCACGCCCGTCTCTCTCTCCCGCCCGTCTCTCTCTCTCACTCTCTCTCACCCGTCTCTCTCTCATGCCCGTCTCTCTCTCGCCCGTCTCGCTCTTTCACGCCCGTCCGTCTCTCTCTCGCTCTCGCCCGTCCGCCTCTCTCTCGCCTGTCTGTTTCTCTCTCACACCCATGTGTCTCTCTCTCTCTCTCTCACGCCCGTCCTCTCTCTCTCATCCTCTCACGCCCGTCTGTCTCTCTCTCTCTCGCCCACCGGTCCCTCTCGCCCCCGTCCGTCTCTCTCGCGCCCGTCCGCCTCTCTCTCTCGCCCGTCCGCCTCACTCTCTCTCGCCCGTCCGCCTCTTTCTCTCTCTCTCTCGCCCGTCTCTCTCTCTCTCTCGCCCTCTGACTCTCTCTCACGCCCATCTCTCTCGCCCTCCGTCTCTCTCTCTCTCACGCCCATCCCTCTCGCCGGTCCGCCTCTCTCTCTCTCTCGCCCATCCGCCTCTCTCTCTCTCACGCCGTCTCTCTCTCTCTCACGCCAGTCTCTCTCTCTATCTCACGCCCATCTCTCTTTCTCTCTCACGCCCGTCTCTCTCTCTCACTCCCGTCACTCTCTCTCACGCCCATCTCTCTCTCTCATGCCCGTCTCTCTCTCTCTCTCCCGCCCGTCTTTCTCTCCCGCCCGTCTCTCTCTCTCACTCTCTCTCACCCGTCTCTCTCTCATGCCCGTCTCTCTCTCGCCCGTCTCGCTCTTTCACGCCCGTCCGCCTCGCTCTCTCTCACGCCCATCCCTCTCGCCGGTCCACCTCTCTCTCTCTCTCGCCGTCTCTCTCTCTCTCACGCCAGTCTCTCTCTCTCTCTCTCTCACGCCCATCTCTCATTCTCTCTCACGCCCGTCTCTCTCTCTCACGCCCGTCACTCTCTCTCACGCCCGTCACTCTCTCTCACGCCCGTCACTCTCTCTCACGCCCATCTCTCTCTCTCACGTCCATCTCTCTCGCTCACGCCCATCTCTCTCTCTCATGCCCGTCTCTCTCTCTTTCTCACGCCCGTCTCTCTCTCTCTCTCTCGCCCACCGGTCCCTCTCGCCCCTGTCCGTCTCTCTCGCGCCCGTCCGTCTCTCTCGCGCCCGTCCGTCTCTCTCGCGCCCGTCTCTCTCTCTCTCTCACGCCCGTCTCTCTCTCTCACGCCCGTCTCTCTCTCTCTCTCTCTCACGCCCGTCTCTCTCTCTCTCTCTCACGCCCGTCTCTCTCTCTCACGCCCGTCTCTCTCTCTCTCTCTCACGCCCGTCTCTCTCTTTCTCTCTCTCTCACGCCCGTCTCTCTCTCTCTCTCTCTCTCTCTCTCACGCCCGTCTCTCTCTCTCTCTCACGCCCGTCCCTCTCTCCCTCTCACGCACGGCTCTTTCACTCCCGTCTCTCTCTCTCTCGCCCGTCCGTCTCTCTCTCGCCCGTCCGCCTCTCTCTCTCTCGCACCCGTCCGCCTCTCTCTCTCTCGCCCTCCGTCTCTCTCTCTCACGCCCATCTCTCTCGCCGGTCCGCCTCTCTCTCTCTCTCGCCCGTCCGCCTCTCTCTCTCTCTCGCCGGTCCGCCTCTCTCTCTCTCACGCCCGTCCGCCTCTCTCTCTCTCACGCCCGTCCGCCTCTCTCTCTCACGCCCGTCCGCCTCTCTCTCTCGCCCGTCCGCCTCTCTCTCTCTCGCCCGTCCGCCTCTTTCTCTCTCTCTCTCGCCCGTCTCTCTCTCTCTCTCGCCCTCTGACTCTCTCTCACGCCCATCTCTCTCGCCCTCCGTCTCTCTCTCTCTCACGCCCATCCCTCTCGCCGGTCCGCCTCTCTCTCTCTCTCGCCGGTCCGCCTCTCTCTCTCTCACGCCGTCTCTCTCTCTCTCACGCCAGTCTCTCTCTCTCTCTATCTCACGCCCATCTCTCTTTCTCTCTCACGCCCGTCTCTCTCTCTCACGCCCGTCACTCTCTCTCACGCCCATCTCTCTCTCTCATGCCTGTCTCTCTCTCTCTCTCACGCCCGTCTCTCTCTCCCGCCCGTCTCTCTCTCTCACTCTCTCTCACCCGTCTCTCTCTCATGCCCGTCTCTCTCTCGCCCGTCTCGCTCTTTCACGCCCGTCCGTCTCTCTCTCGCTCTCGCCCGTCCGCCTCTCTCTCGCCCGTCTGTTTCTCTCTCACACCCATGTGTCTCTCTCTCTCTCTCTCACGCCCGTCCTCTCTCTCTCATCCTCTCACGCCCGTCTGTCTCTCTCTCTCTCGCCCACCGGTCCCTCTCGCCCCCGTCCGTCTCTCTCGCGCCCGTCCGTCTCTCTCGCGCCCGTCCGTCTCTCTCGCGCCCGTCCGTCTCTCTCTCTCGCCCGTCCGTCTCTCTCTCTCGCCCGTCCGTCTCTCTCTCTCGCCCGTCCGTCTCCCTCTCTCTCTCTCACTCTCGTCTCTCTGTCTCTCTCTCTCACGCCCGTCTCTCTGTCTCTCTCTCTCACGCCCGTCTCTCTGTCTCTCTCTCTCACGCCCGTCTCTCTCTCTCACACCCGTCTCTCTCGCCCGTCCGTCTCTCTCTCTCTCTCGCCCGTCAGCCTCTGACTCTCCCTCTCACGCCCGTCTCTCTCTCTCTCACGCCCGTCTCTCTCTCTCTCTCACGCCCGTCTCTCTCTCTCTCTCTCACGCCCGTCTCTCTCTCTCTCACGCCCGTCTCTCTCTCTCTCTCTCACGCCCGTCTCTCTCTCTCACGCCCGTCTCTCTCTCTCACGCCCGTCTCTCTCTCTCACGCCCGTCTCTCTCTCTCACGCCCGTCTCTCTCTCTCTCACGCCCGTCTCTCTCTCTCTCTCACGCCCGTCCCTCTCTCCCTCTCACGCACGGCTCTTTCACTCCCGTCTCTCTCTCTCTCGCCCGTCCGTCTCTCTCTCGCCCGTCCGTCTCTCTCTCGCCCGTCCGTCTCTCTCTCGCCCGTCCGTTTCTCTCTCTCTCGCCTGCCCGTCTCTCTCTCGCCCGTCCCTCTCTCTCTCGCCCGTCCGTCTCTCTCTCGCCCGTGCGTCTCTCTCTTGCCCGTCCGTCTCTCTCTCTCTCTCGCCCGTCCGCCTCTGACTTCCTCTCTCTCGCCCGTCCGCCTCTCTCTCGCCCGTCCACCTCACTCTCACGCCCATCTCTCTCGCCCGTCCGCCTCTCTCTCTCTCGCCCGTCCGCCTCTCTCTCTCCCTCGCCCGTCCGCCTCTCTCTCTCGCCCGTCCGCCTCTCTCTCTCTGGCCCGTCCGCCTCTCTCTCTCTCTCGCCCGTCCGCCCCCTCTCTCGCTCTCGCCCGTCCGCCTCTCTCTCTCTCGCCCGTCCGCCTCTCTCTCTCTCGCCTGTCCGCCTCTCTCTCTCTCGCCCGTCCGCCTCTTTCTCTCTCTCGCCCGTCCGCCTCTTTCTCTCACGCCAGTCTCTCTCTCTCTCACTCTCTCACGCCCATCTCTTTCTCTCTCACGCCCGTCTCTCTCTCTCACGCCCGTCACTCTCTCTCACGCCCATCTCTCTCTCTCACGCCCATCTCTCTCTCTCATGCCCGTCTCTCTCTCTTTCTCACGCCCGTCTCTCTCTCCCGCCCGTCTCTCTCTCTCACTCTCTCTCACCCGTCTCTCTCTCATGCCCGTCTCTCTCTCGCCCGTCTCGCTCTTTCACGCCCGTCCGTCTCTCTCTCGCTCTCGCCCATCCGCCTCTCTCTCGCCCGTCTGTTTCTCTCTCACGCCCATGTGTCTCTCTCTCTCTCACGCCCGTCCTCTCTCTCTCATCCTCTCACGCCCGTCTGTCTCTCTCTCTCTCGCCCACCGGTCCCTCTCGCCCCCGTCCGTCTCTCTCGCGCCCGTCCGTCTCTCTCGCGCCCGTCCGTCTCTCTCTCTCTCACGCCCGTCTCTCTCTCTCTCACGCCCGTCTCTCTCTCTCTCTCACACCCATCTCTCTCTCTCACGCCCGTCTCTCTCTCTCTCTCTCACGCCCGTCTCTCTCTCTCTCTCTCACGCCCGTCTCTCTCTCTCTCTCTCACGCCCGTCTCTCTCTCTCTCTCTCTCTCACGCCCGTCTCTCTCTCTCTCTCACGCCCGTCCCTCTCTCCCTCTCACGCACGGCTCTTTCACTCCCGTCTCTCTCTCTCTCGCCCGTCCGTCTCTCTCTCGCCCCGTCCGTCTCTCTCTCCCTCACTCCCGTCTCTCTCTCGCCTGTCCTTCTCTCTCTCGCCCGTCCGTCTCTCTCTCGCCCGTCCGTCTCTCTCTCTCTCTCGCCCGTCCACCTCTGACTCCCTCTCTCTCCATCGTCGGCCTCTCTCTCGCCCATCCACCTCACTCTCACGCCCATCTCTCTCGCCCGTCCGCCTCTCTCTCTCTCTCTCTCGCCCGTCCGCCTCTCTCTCTCGCCCGTCCGCCTCTCTCTCTCTCTCTCGCCCGTCCGCCTCTCTCTCTCTCGCCCGTCCGCCTCTCTCTCTCGCCCGTCCGCCCCCTCTCTCGCTCTCGCCCGTCCGCCTCTCTATCTCTCGCGCCCGTCCGCCTCTCTCTCTCTCTCGCCCGTCCGCCTCTCTCTCTCACTCGCCCGTCCGCCTCCTCTCTCTCTCTCGCCCGTCCGCCTCTCTCTCTCGCCCGTCCACCTCTCTCTCTCGCCCGTCCGCCTCTCTCTCTCTCGCACCCGTCCGCCTCTCTCTCTCTCACCCTCCGTCTCTCTCTCTCTCACGCCCATCTCTCTCGCCGGTCCGCCTCTCTCTCTCTCTCGCCCGTCCGCCTCTCTCTCTCTCTTGCCCGTCCGCCTCTCTCTCTCTCGCCCGTCCGCCTCTCTCTCTCTCGCCCGTCCGCCTCTCTCTCTCTCGCCCGTCCGCCTCTCTCTCTCTCACCCGTCCGCCTCTTTCTCTCTCTCTCTCGCCCGTCTCTCTCTCGCCCTCTGACTCTCTCTCACGCCCATCTCTCTCGCCCTCTGTCTCTCTCTCTCTCACGCCCATCCCTCTCGCCGGTCCACCTCTCTCTCTCTCACGTCGTCTCGCTCTCTCTCACGCCAGTCTCTCTCTCTCTCTCTCTCACGCCCATCTCTCATTCTCTCTCACGCCCGTCTCTCTCTCTCACGCCCGTCACTCTCTCTCACGCCCGTCACTCTCTCTCACGCCCGTCACTCTCTCTCACGCCCGTCACTCTCTCTCACGCCCGTCACTCTCTCTCACGCCCGTCTCTCTCTCTCACGCCCATCTCTCTCTCTCACGCCCATCTCTCTCGCTCACGCCCGTCTCTCTCTCTTTCTCACGCCCGTCTCTCTCTCCCGCCCGTCTCTCTCTCTCACTCTCTCTCACCCGTCTCTCTCTCATGCCCGTCTCGCTCTTTCACGCCCGTCCGTCTCTCTCTCGCTCTCGCCCGTCCGCCTCTCTCTCGCCCGTCTGTTTCTCTCTCACGCCCATGTGTCTCTCTCTCTCTCTCTCTCACGCCCGTCCTCTCTCTCTCATCCTCTCACGCCCGTCTGTCTCTCTCTCTCTCGCCCACCGGTCCCTCTCGCCCCTGTCCGTCTCTCTCGCGCCCGTCCGTCTCTCTCGCGCCCGTCCGTCTCTCTCGCGCCCGTCCGTCTCTCTCGCGCCCATCTCTCTCTCTCTCTCACGCCCGTCTCTCTCTCTCACGCCCGTCTCTCTGTCTCTCTCTCTCACGCCCGTCTCTCTCTCTCTCTCTCACGCCCGTCTCTCTCTCTCTCTCTCACGCCCGTCTCTCTCTCTCTCTCTCTCACGCCCGTCTCTCTCTCTCTCTCACGCCCGTCCCTCTCTCCCTCTCACGCACGGCTCTTTCACTCCCGTCTCCCTCTCTCTCGCCCGTCCGTCTCTCTCTCGCCCGTCCGTCTCTCTCTCTCTCACTCCCGTCTCTCTGTCGCCTGCCCATCTCTCTCTCGCCCGTCCCTCTCTCTCTCACCCGTCCGTCTCTCTCTCGCCCGTCCGTCTCTCTCTCGCCCGTCCGTCTCTCTCTCGCCCGTCCGTCTCTCTCTCGCCCGTCCGTCTCTCTCTCGCCCGTCCGTCTCTCTCTCTCTCTCTCGCCCGTCCGCCTCTGACTCCCTCTCTCTCGCCCGTCCGCCTCTCTCTCGCCCGTCCACCTCACTCTCACGCCCATCTCTCACGCCCGTCCGCCTCTCTCTCTCTCTCGCCCGTCCGCCTCACTCTCTCGCCCGTCCGCCTTTCTCTCTCTCGCCCGTCCGCCTCTCTCTCTCTCGCCCGTCCGCCCCTCTCTCTCTCTCGCCCGTCCGCCTCTCTCTCTCTCTCGCCCGTCCGCCTCTCTCTCTCTCTCTCGCCCGTCCGCCTCTCTCTCTCTCGCCCGTCCGCCTCTCTCTCTCTCTCGCCCGTCCGCCTCTCTCTCTCTCTCTCGCCCGTCCGCCTCTCTCTCTCTCGCCCGTCCGCCTCTCTCTCTCTCTCGCCCGTCCGCCTCTCTCTCTCTCTCGCCCGTCCGCCTCTCTCTCTCTCGCCTGTCCGCCTCTCTCTCTCTCTCGCCCGTCCGCCCCTCTCTCTCGCTCTCGCCCGTCCGCCTCTCTCTCTCGCCCGTCCGCCTCTCTCTCTCTCGCACCCGTCCGCCTCTCTCTCTCTCGCCCTCCGTCTCTCTCTCTCACGCCCATCTCTCTCGCCAGTCCGCCTCTCTCTCTCTCTCGCCCGTCCGCCTCTCTCTCTCTCTCGCCCGTCCACCTCTCTCTGTCTCTCTCGCCGGTCCGCCTCTCTCTCTCTCACGCCCGTCCGCCCTCTCTCTCTCTCGCCCGTCCGCCTCTCTCTCTCGCCCGTCCGCCTCTTTCTCTCTCTCTCTCGCCCGTCTCTCTCTCTCTCTCTCGCCCTCTGACTCTCTCTCACGCCCATCTCTCTCGCCCTCCGTCTCTCTCTCTCTCACGCCCATCCCTCTCGCCGGTCCGCCTCTCTCTCTCTCTCGCCCGTCCGCCTCTCTCTCTCTCACGCCAGTCTCTCTCTCTCTCTATCTATCTCACGCCCATCTCTCTTTCTCTCTCACGCCCGTCTCTCTCTCTCACGCCCGTCACTCTCTCTCACGCCCGTCACTCTCTCTCACGCCCATCTCTCTCTCTCATGCCCATCTCTCTCTCTCTCTCACGCCCGTCTCTCTCTCCCGCCTGTCTCTCTCTCTCACTCTCTCACACCCGTCTCTCTCTCATGCCTGTTTCTCTCTCACCCGTCTCGCTCTTTCTCGCCCGTCCGCCTCTCTCTCGCCCGTCTGTTTCTCTCTCACGCCCATGTGTCTCTCTCTCTCACGCCCGTCCTCTCTCTCTCATCCTCTCACGCCCGTCTGTCTCTCTCTCTCTCTCTCGCCCACCGGTCCCTCTCGCCCCCGTCCGTCCCTCTCGCCCCCGTCCGTCTCTCTCGCGCCCGTCCGTCTCTCTCGCGCCCGTCCGTCTCTCTCGCGCCCGTCCGTCTCTCTCGCGCCCGTCCGTCTCTCTCGCGCCCGTCCGTCTCTCTCTCTCGCGCCCGTCCGTCTCTCTCTCTCGCCCGTCCGTCTCCCTCTCTCTCTCTCACTCTCGTCTCTCTGTCTCTCTCTCTCACGCCCGTCTCTCTCTCTCACACCCGTCTCTCTCGCCCGTCCGTCTCTCTCTCTCTCCCTCTCGCCCGTCAGCCTGTGACTCTCCCTCTCACGCCCGTCTCTCTCTCTCTCTCACGCACGTCTCTCTCTCTCTCACGCCCGTCTCTCTCTCTCTCTCTCACGCCCGTCTCTCTCTCGCCCGTCTTGCTCTCGCCCGTCTCGCTCTCGCCCGTCTCTTGCCCGTCTGTCTCTCTCTCACGCCCATGTCTCTCTCTCTCTCACTCCCGTCTCTCTCTCTCTCTATCACGCCCGTCTGCCTCTCCCTCTCTCACTCTCACACCTGTCTCTCTCTCTCTCGCCCGTCCGTCTCTCTCTCGCCCGTCCGTCTCTCTCGCGCCCGTCCGTCTCTCTCGCGCCCGTCCGTCTCTCTCGCGCCCGTCCGTCTCTCTCGCGCCCGTCCGTCTCTCTCGCGCCCGTCCGTCTCTCTCGCGCCCGTCCGTCTCTCTCACGCCCGTCCGTCTCTCTCTCTCGCGCCCGTCCGTCTCTCTCTCTCGCCCGTCCGTCTCCCTCTTCCTCTCTCACTCTCGTCTCTCTGTCTCTCTCTCTCACTCTCGTCTCTCTGTCTCTCTCTCTCACGCCCGTCTCTCTCTCTCACACCCGTCTCTCTCGCCGGTCCACCTCTCTCTCTCTCTCGCAGTCTCTCTCTCTCTCACGCCAGTCTCTCTCTCTCTCTCTCTCTCACACGCCCATCTCTCATTCTCTCTCACGCCCGTCTCTCTCTCTCACGCCCGTCACTCTCTCTCACGCCCGTCACTCTCTCTCACGCCCGTCACTCTCTCCCACGCCCGTCACTCTCTCTCACGCCCGTCACTCTCTCTCACGCCCATCTCTCTCTCTCACGTCCATCTCTCTCGCTCACGCCCATCTCTCTCTCTCATGCCCGTCTCTCTCTCTTTCTCACGCCCGTCTCTCTCTCTCACTCTCT